>JAJIBD010005796.1:0-44267 GCA_021461705.1 Cryptotis parvus
GTATTTTTATGACTCAAAATCGCAGATATTAAACCAAGGGAAAGTTGACAGTATTTAAATGAACATCATTAAAGACACATAAATTAACAGGGTTTTAGTTCTTGTGGAACTGCCGTTTCAATGTGTTATTAACCAGAGTGCTCAGGCGCTTTTGCAGCAAACTGTCCCCAAAGTGTGCTGCAGAATGTATGGGTGGCTGCCTTGCTGTTTAATTATTTCAAGTTGATTTTTTTTTGTTCCTTAGCTGCAGTAGTTTTATGCTTGTCTTGCATTTTGGAAGGTGATGGGCTGGAGCACCTCCAGGAGGCTGCAGTTTAATCTATTGGCTAACGACCTTGGCCTGAGTTTGAGAAGATGCTTGTCCCTTCACATTGGCCTTCTGAGAAGAAGCCCCAGATGACCCTTTGGGCCTCCTGATAGGCCAATCTGTGACTAGTGGAGGAAGTCCCCGGCTCCTTAACTGTAGGCAATCTGGCACTTAGAAAGCTGAAGACTTTGGATTTGGTATAGCCTAGGATTGGAAAAGACAGGTGTGACAAGAGGACTACGAGTGATAAGATTCTCCATGGACATGTCTACAGTGTGGAAGGAAATGGAGTCAGGAACACTGGCACCTGTCCTTGCTGTCTACAATCAGTCTGCAAAGTAAAGGAGATGAAAAGAGAGACTGGAAAATCATTTTCCAAAATTGCAATATTGCTCCCAAGAGGGTGAAAGGTGGTTTCATGGGGTTGAAAAAATTTAGTTTCACATAAATGTTGTTAAACGCATGGTGTGTGACAAATAGTGAGAGACTCACTTTATAGTGATACCTTTAACATCAGTTTGTTAGTTTCATGTCGCTAAATTGATGGGTAAGTCACTTTTGGGTCTGAGTTTTCACATTTTGCTGCAGCGCCTTTCAGGGCATCTTGATAAGTTGTGTACCCACTTCTTTTCTCTGCTAGAATACTTTAATGCCTGTGCCGAGGTGGCAGATACCTACTATCCTAGAGTCGCTGCAATCGCCTCCTTGGGGGGAAACCTTCCTTGGCCTCCTCTGAGAGTCTTAGACATTCTATTCCAGCCATGTAGTCTCCCTCACTGATGCGCGCATCCTCCATCCCTTTTGCAGTGATTTATGTATTTGTCATCTCTATTTTCTACTTCACTTAGCTCTGTTCATCTACAAATGTTGCTTTCTCAATAGGACTTATCATCTTATTTATTTATGTATTTATTTTAAATTTTTCTTAAAGTCATGAATCACACAGTTGTTCAGATTTGATTTTTAGACATGCAACCAATTCCACTTGCCCGAGTCCCTCCACCGAGTGGCAATTTCTCTCCACGAGTGACTCACAGATTCCCTCCATATCAATCCCATTTCACCACACTTATCAGCAGAAAGTACATTACAAACTTTCATTGTTGCCACTTTCATGTTTTCAGTTCTGTTGATTTTAACCCTCACTCTTACCACTGGTATAAATGAAGTCCCAATACATGTCAGATATTACTTCTTGATCTTCTCTCCATTAATTTCCTTACCTTTTCTGTATCTCACTCTTTAAACACTAGGGTTGAGGATAGTCGCACATCCCACACAATACATTTTCTCATCCAGTAGTTTATATTCCAAAGATGAGTGAGATCATCCTGTATTTTGTCTTTCTTTTCTGAAGCCCAGATTCAGAGTTATCTTACAGTTTTCAGCTATGTTGCTGGGTGCATGATTTCATCACTCCTTGCATGGATAATATTCCATTATCAAGTCTGTCTATCCTGTCTATCTATCTATCTATCCATCTATCTATCTATCTATCTATCTATATCTATCTATCTATCTATCTATCTATCTATCTATCCTATCTATCTATCTATCTATCTATCCTCCATCCCTATATATCTATCATCCATCCATACATCCAATCAGTCCATCTGTCCATCCGTCCATCAAGTCCATCTTAGATCCCTGTCTGTCTGTCTGTCTGTCTGTCTGTCTCTGTCTATCTGTCTATCTGTCTGTCTGTCTGTCTGTCTGTCTGTCTATCTGTCCTGTATATCCTATCTGTCTATCTGTCTGTCTGTCTACTGTATGTCTATCTGTCTATCTGTCTGTCTGTCTATCTGTTGTCTGTCTATCTCTCATCTGTCTGTCTATCTAATCTATTTATTTTATTTGTTTATATTTTATTGCTTTTGCCAGCAGCATCAGATCATTGAAAGGAATCTTTAAAAATATTTTATTATACTACCCTTAAATGTACAATTACAAAGATATTCATGTTTGGGTTTTTCAGTCATACAGTGATTCTAGCACCATCCACTCCACCATTCCCACCACCAATATCTGATTCCCTCTCCCCCTCTCCTTCGCCTGCTCTATGGCAGGTTCTTTATCTCTTTTCTCTCTTTCTATCTTTCTCTCTCTTTCTCTCTTCCTTCTCTTACACATTGTGAATTGCAATACACATACATTTAGGGTTATCATGTGCTATCTTTTGCCTGTATTCAATGCTCTCAGTTCTAGGCTAGTATTATCCCTTTAAACAATTATTAGCACACTGTTCCTTCTCTGACATATACGTGTATATACATGTATATATACATATATATGTATATATATTTATATCATGAAAATAAATGCAGTCATTTTATTCCATTTATTTTTGTTTTTATAAGTATTTTATTGCCTGGTAAAATATACAATTTACAAAGATGTTCATATTTAGGTTTTTGGTCATACAGTGTTCTAGCACCACATCCCTCCACCAGTGCTTATCTCACCCAATATCTCCCTGTTCCTCCCCACTCCCCAGCCTGCCTCCATGGCAGGTTCTTTATTTCTTTCCCTTTCTCTCTATCTCTTTATCTTTTTCTTCCCTTCAGATTTATGGATTACAGAACATACATTAAGGGTTGTCATGTGTATCTTTTTGCCTGTATTTAATGCTCAGTTCTAGGTTGGTATTAGTACTTTCGACAATTGTGCTTGCACTCTGTTCCATTTTATGTCTTACCTAGCCTCTGAGCTCCCACGTTTGTATAATTTCCACCTTTGACAAAATCTTTGATACATGTTTTTACTTGACCTGGATATTGGTATCATAATATATACATATATTTATGTCATGCAAATAAATGCAGTTATTTTATATGTCTTTTTTCCTTTTGACACTTCCAATCAACATGATCCTTCCATGTCCATATATTTATAGGCAAATTTCATCACTTAATTTTTTTCCTAACATCTGCATAGTATTATTGTGTAGATGTACCAAGAGTTTTCTATTTTTAGTCATCAGTTCTTGGGTACTCTAAGTTGTTTTCCTGATTCTGGCTATTGTATAGTGCTGATATGAAAATAAAAAGTAGGATGGTATTTCCACTGTGTGTTTTTGGCTTCCCAGGGTATATTCCCAGGAGTGGTCAAGCTGGGCCTCAAATGGGAGTGTTCAATTTCTAGTCTTTTGGAGGAATGTCCATATTGTTTTCCTGAAAAGGCTGTACCAGTTGACATTCCCACCAACAATGGATGAGTGTCCCCTTTTCTACACACCAGCACTTGTTCTTGCTCTTTTTGGATATGCGCCAGTCTCTGTGGTGTGAGACTATATATCATTGTTGTTTTGATTTGCATCCTTCTGATGATTAATGATGATGAGCATTTTTTCCATTTGGCCACTTGAATTTCTTCGAATTCAGGCAATCTTTGAGTCCAAATTTGAAGTGTTCTGCCTATATTTCCTCAATGTGCATGGTTTCTGGTTTGATCCACTTTAAATTGACTTCTGTGGGAGCCGTAAATACATAAATCAGGCTTTAGTTTCTTACATGAAGTTATTGAATCTTCCCAGCACTTTTTGTTGAAGATGGATATCTCTACTCATTTCATGTTTTCCAGCTCTTTTTATCAAAAACTAACTGCCCCTATATATGGGGTTTTGTCATAGGGGACTTTTGATTCTTGACCCAGTTGTTCGAGGGTTTCTATCTGTCATTCAAGTACCATGCAGTTTTGATTACTATAGTCTTTATAAAACAGTTTCCAAATGAGTTAATTATATACTTCCCAATTTCTTTTTCTGAGAACATGGGTTCTGGCTATTGTTAGTTTTTCTCCGATTCCATATCCCTTGGGAAGAATGCCATTCTGAATTTGGATGGGGATTGCATTGAATCTATATAATAGCTAAGGTAGGCTGAGATCATTTTTTTAATAATATTGTGATTCTTTCCAATGGGAGTATTTTCCCCACTTTCTAAGGTTTAACTCCTCTATGCTTTTTTTAAGTGGGATTCCAAATTTACTCTGGCATAGATCTTCCACTCTTGCTAAGTTGATTACTGAGCTCCATAGCAAAACCACTTCCCTCAAGTCATTCCCTTACCTCTCAGCTTTGTATTTCTGTAATTTCCTTTACCAACTATCATCATTAGGATGTAGGCTGCTTGAGCTTGCCCATCAATCGGTTCCCCTGTGTTGTAGCTTAAGCCTGCCCCCTCAAGGTATTTGCAGTTGTAGCGGTGCTCTAGCTGAGTCAGCTGGTGGCTTAGACAGGAGACAGACTTGTCTACCTACCCCCCCAGGGCTCTGCCCCAAGTGGGCCCTTGGGCATGGTTGAGAGTGGTCTGACATAGAAAAAGACTGGTTCCGGTTGAACCAGTGCCATGATAGAGCCCTGGCAAGCCACCGTAGGTGTATTGAGCCTGCCAAAACAGTAGCAATCATGGACCTCATTCCCACTAATGGAGTGTTACTGGTGCCTGCTCTAGCGAATCAATGAACAACAAGAAGACAGGTGACGAGACAGACAAGTTTAGTAACTGCTGTAATCCCGGCACATAAAGTGTTGCTGGCAAGTCCAAGACAATGTATTGGATAAATAGATGAACGAAGTTGGTTTTCTTCCTAGAGCATGCTGGGGAACTGCAATGTTTGACACTGCCTTACAGTTCACTTGACTCTCATCATTCTTGCCTTATCCGATTCCCTCCATGGTTTGTGGATTAAAGTGTATAGGTTGTATCAAAATCAGTGGATGGCCCAACCAGATTTTACTATTACTTCAAGGGTTTTTATTCCAACCTCCCCTACCAAGAATCCCAGGGGCTGAGTGTGCCATCATGCAAGCTGCTTTCTTCTGAACTTTCTTCTGCATTTTCCCAGACTACAAAGCAGTGGGAGCCTTATGAAAATACGTAGATTTTTTGTGTGCCCCAATGTGATTTCAAGGGTGCAATTTTGAAAGGGGCCTGTCCTCTATGTGTGGTAGATACCCGATGTCTATGCTGACTGACTCAGCTGTCACTAGAGATTGTCCAAGACCCTCTAAGTAGAGAGTGTTTGAACAAAAACTTCTATTTTATTGCACTAATATTTATAATGCCATTCTAGTATCATCCCAGGGTTAATTTAAGTATCAGCAGAGGGCAAATTTCCTAATATGTTTAATGGAAAAAGAAGGAGGGTATGAAACTGTCTCATCTAGAGATTATGTATATTCACAAAAATACACTAGAATGAAATGCAATCATATGCTGCTGAGAGGTCCAATTGTCATCCGATTATGCAACACAACACCTGTGAGATCTCATAGCAGAAAACAGTTGGAACTGGGGTTAGTACAATCTACAGTTGACTGAAGCATGCACCTCTGCCCTTCACCAATAGTCTCCACTGGGAGGCAACACAATGTATAGAATAAAAATATCGTCTTTTCCATAAGAGGTCAGAGATCTGAGTCTGGTGATCAATGAGGGCTTTCTCTCATTTAGCCTTTGGTTTTCTGGCTTGGCCTAGATTTACTTCATGGAGAATCAAGTTTACTGGGTCTTCAGCTTGAAGTCTTTTTCTTTTTTTTTTTTTCAAAATTTTCAGTTGGAGAAGAATATTTCTACTTTTGGACTATGAAAATCTTTAAAATTCAAGACAAAAAAACCCCCTCCAAGATAAAAATCAGAAAGTAAAACATTAATGAGTCATTGTATTTTTTTGGTGGTGCTGTGTATTGGATTGAACCAGCATCTTGTATGTGCTAAGCCTACACTCTACCATTGAGCTGTATCTGCATACAGATATTGAGCTGTATCTGCAAAATGCTATAATATATTTAGACATGATTACTTATAAATCTTTACAAATACTTAAGATATTTTTTCTATTGGACTCCAAACTCCATGGAAACAAGTGCTATGCAATATTATTACTAGTCTGTCATATCTGTGATGCCTACTAATAAATAGATGATATAAAGTAAATAGCAGGGAATTTTACCATGTTATTAGAATGTCTATGATTATAGGGAATAAATTAGTTAACAACAATAAAAACTTGAAGACTATTCTAACTTAAATATGCCAAGATTACAGGAGAAAAGTTCCCAAAATGGACAACAATATTTAAAAAACCTCCCATCTGAGAGATAGAGCATATTTCGTGACCAACATTTTGTCTTGCTTTTTGCAACAGAATAAATAACACTGGGCGAATTCTAATGCAGGCCTCAAGGAGTCTTGCAAACTTCCTCTTTGCTGTTTTTGGGATACAAAGACCCAACAACTGTGACCAAATCAGGCTGACCTACTAGATAATGAAAAGGAAAGTGATTTAGTTCAATTCATTACAGGAAGCTACTCCCTCCCCCCCAGTCCCAAACAGAGCTTCTTTGAGCTACTCCAGAACTATGGCCCTTTAAATCAATGGGCTTAACCAAGACCTGAGGAGAACCTGCCCCATCTTAGGAAAACCCAATTCGTCACCCTGAAGAATCATTAGCTTAACTTAGCCATGTTAAACTACTAATTTTGGGTGGTTTGTTACACAGAAACACACCAACCGGCAAAATCTCTTCAGAGGGATATTCAGGCATAGTTAGAGGCATATCACCTTTAGGGTGCCAGCAATATAAATACAAGTAAAAAAAATTAAACATAACTCTTTGGGATATAGGGTACAGTGATTATTATGAAACAGGAGCAATATTCTCAGGAAGAACCTTGCCTGAGTTACAAGCATTTCCATAAAGCATGAAGTGCTTCAAATAGATATTGTTGGAAGCTTGGTCATGTGATGATAGTGACTATATAGAGATAGGGCGATGATTGAAAGTCCAGAAGAAATCCCCAAATTATTTTTTGATTATATTTTAATTTAATTTTTATTTATTTTTAATTATAACACCTGGAATAGACATTTACAAAGTTGTTCATGATTGAGGTTCAGTCACACAATGTTGCAGCACCCATCCCTTCACCAGTGCACATTCCCACCACCAGTGTTCCCAGATTTCCTCCTTCCTCCTTGCCAACTTGCCTCTATAGCAGATCTTTCTTCTTCTTCTTCTTCTTCTTCTTCTTCTTCTTCTTCTTCTTCTTCTTCTTCTTCTTCTTCTTCTTCTTCTTCTTCTTCTTCTTCTTCTTCTTCTTCTTCTTCTTCTTCTTCTTCTTTCTTCTTCTTCTTCTTCTTCTTCTTCTTCTTTCTTCTCTTCTTCTTCTTCTTCTTCTTCTTTCTTCTTCTTCTTCTTCTTCCTTCTTCTTCTTCTTTTTCTCCTTCTCCTTCTCTCCTCTCCTTCTCCTTCTCCTTCTCCTTCTCCTTCTCCTTCTCCTTCTCCTTCTTCTTCTTCTTCTTCTTCTTCTTCTTCTTCTTCTTCTTTCTTCTTCTTCTTCTTCTTCTTCTTCTTCTTCATCTTCTTCTTCTTCTTCTCCTTCTTCTTCTCCTCCTTCTCCTTCTCCTCTCGTAACCGTGTCCCCCCTCCCTCCTCCTCCTCCTCCTCCTCCTCCTCCTCTTCTTCTTCTTCTTCTTCTTCTTCTTCTTTCTTCTTCTCCTCCTTCTCCTTCCTCCTCCTCGTCATTGTCCCTCCCTCCTCCTCCTCTTCTTCTTTCTTCTTCTCCTTCTCCTCCTTCTCCTTCTCCTTCTCCTCCTCCTCCTCTCCCCCTTCTCCTCCTCCTCCTCTTCTTCTTCTTTTTTCTTTCTTCTCCTCTCTTCTCCTCCTTCTCCTCCTCCTCCTCCTCCCCTCTTCTTCTTCTTCTCCTGCTCCTCCTCCTCCTCCTCTTCCTTCCTCCCTCCTCTTCCTTCGTCCTCCTCCTCCTTCTCTTCCTCCTCCTCCCTCCTCCCTCCCTCTTCTTCTTCTCTCTTCTCTCCTCTTCTCTCCTCCTCGTCCCTCGTCCTCCCTCCTCCTCCTCCTCTTCTTTCTTTTTCTTCTTCTTCTTCTTCTTCTTCTTCTTCTTCTTCTTCTTCTTCACCTTCTCCCTTCCCTCCTCCTCCTCTTCTTCTCCTTCTCCTCCTCCTCCTCCCTCCTCCTCCTTCTCCTCCTCCTTCTCTTCCCCTACACATTGTGGCGTGCCATACATGCATTTAGGGTTATCATGTAAATCCCTCTGCCTACTCAATGCTCAGTTCTAGTCTGGCATTACCATTTCCAGTAATTAGTAGAACTCTGGTATATATGTATATCCCACAGATAAACGCAGTCATTCTATATCTGTTCTTTTCCTTCCTGACTGATTTTACTAAGCATGATGATCTCCATGACCATCCATTTGTGGCAAATTTCATGACTTTGTTTTTCCTGACAGCTGCATAGTATTCCATTGTGTTGGTGTATCATGATTTCAAGTTAGCCAGTCTTCTGTTCTCGGGCATTCAGTTTGTTTCCAGATTCTGGCTATGGTGAATAAATAGTGCTGCTATGAATATAGAAGTGCAGATGGAAGTTCTGCTGTGTGTTTTTGGATCTCCAGGGTATGTTCCCAAGAGAGGCACTGCTGGTTTAAATGGAGCTCAGTATCTAGTTTTTTTGTTGTTTTTTTTTTTTTTCATCATATGTAAGTTTAATATATCATACAGAAAACAAATCTGTGCTAAAAGAGAATATATACAATAAACAATGCTGTGACAAATTTTGAATCTGTATCTCAGAAGTAAATTTCAGATGGGTAAGAGAGGCAGAACTCAAATTTTATCATGCCTAGAGAAAAGTATATTTTATAAAACATGTATATGTGTGGGGAAAATATTATGAAGTCATCTTAAAAGTTATAAAGAACAGAATTTTTTTAACTTACTTTTATTAAAAAACACCATTATTTACAAATTTGTTTTCGTTATACAGTGTTTCAGGCATTTAGGAGTTCCAACACCACCAAAACGACCTTTACCAATGTCCCCATTTTCCTCCCATCCCCAACCTGCCCTCTTAGTTACATAACAAATTTACTTTTATGTTACTTGTTCCAGCAAAAAACTTTTAAGAAATGGCAAATAAGATGATCAGAAAATAAATTAGTAAGAGCCCATTTGTGATGGCTATATGATTTTAACCTATGTAAATAAGGAAAATAAACCCTTTAAATGCTTATTCTCATTTACATATGTAAGTTTTTCAACTCTGGAATCCAAAAGCATATTGCATTAAATTCCATTTTATATGTGGATCTCATTATTGTAATAATCATGCCTTACCTGTCATTAATAAACTTTTAAAGAAATTCTGTGCTGATATTTTGGAGTTTACATAAACTAGGTAAGGAATACTTATGTAAATTTTTTCCCCAAACAAAAAGTCATAAAGAATTTTTGAAGGAAAAGTTTGGTACATCTTTAATTCTTTCTTTTGAGAAAAATGTGTGAGATGAGAGAAGATGTGGGGTGAGAGAAAAACCACAGTGAGATGGAACTTGTGCACATGGTTAACTCTGGTTCGGTCCCTGGCACCAGACCCTGGAACACTATCAGGACTGATCTGATCAGGTCCAGGAGTTAGCCTGAGCACTTCCAGGTATAGACCATAAAAACAGCAGATGTTGGGGCCAGAGAGATAATACAGCAGCTAATTCACTTGCCTTCCACATAGCCCATCTGGGTTCTACCCATAACACTCCAAATGGTCCCCAGAGACCACTAAGGAGAGATCCCAAATGCAGAGCCAGGTAAACCCTGATCACAGCCAAATGTGGCCCAAGAAGAATTTCTGTAGCATATATTACTATTTTAACCATTGTAAGCATCTGAGTCCATGAAATTAAGTCCATTCACAATTTTCTGTAACCATAACTATTTCCAGAACTTTGTAATCAACCCATCAAACTAAGCAGTAATATGCACTAACAATCCTTCCCTCTTCTGCCAGATCCTTTTAAGTGTACTACCTGTCTTATCTCTATCTACGTCTAGGTAATCTGATGAATCACTGTATCTCAGTATCTAGTTTTTGGAGGAATGTCCATACTGTTTCCAAAGGCTAAGACCAGTCGACATTCCCACCAACAATGGATGAGAATCTCTTTCTTCCCACATTTGTGCCAGCACTGTTTATTCTGGTCTTTTGGTTAGAATCCCAAATTCCTAAGTTACTGGTACCCATACCTTTTCTTGAACTCTGAACAGGTTTTTCTCACCTATTTCTCTCTTCTTAATGTTATTAAAATTGTCATTCCCAAGAAGGTTTCCGATAGTTGTTTATCACATACTCTATTTACATAAAATTTTAAAATACACAAACTAGTTTACAGTAATAGAAAGTTCATCCATGGATAGCTGAAGGAAGGTAGCAAGGGTTAGAAAGGGCACCAAGAATATATAATGGGTGTAATGAATATGCTCTCTTCATTTTGGTCAGAACTTTGTTTCATAGATATAGACATATGCTAAAGCTACCAAATTGTACCAGTAAGTATTATTTTACTTGTATCCATTAAACCTATCCATATTTTTTCTGTTGAGCTTTAAATTTTTATTACATCACTGTGATTTACAAAGTTATTTATAGTTGACTTTTAGACATACAATTTTCCCAACACCAATCCCACCATCAATGTCAACTTCCTTTCACCAGTGTCCCCAGGTTTCCTCCCACTCCACAGCCTGCCCCATTGGGAGGCACATTTTTAGTTTGTTTTATTTTACAACAAATAAAAGGCACATTTGTTGTAGTGTGGATCTCTTATTTTGGGTATTGTTGGTTTTGTGGTTTGTATATATAGCTATACCACTTTTCTACGTTATTGATGTATGTAAGGCCCTTGACACCTGCCCCCTTGTTACTTCCCTTCTGCTTCTTATTTCGACTCTCAATTTTTATACTTCTCTCCTACTTTCTATTTTCTATAATTGTTGATCTATAGCCATATTATTGTTGGGGGAATGAGGAAACTGGAAGGTTTCTCAGTGAGTAAAGGAAACAGAAACTTAATTTTAAAATTTAAGCTCTCAGGTTATTTAATTTGTCCACAAATGTATTTCAGGTTTATTTCAATACACTTTCCCACTCTGTCTCCATGTTGCAAATCCTGTGGGATCCTGTTTTTCCACTTCTTCATCTATGTCTTTCATATTCATCCCTGTAACTGCCCACCCACAGAAGCTCACTAAACCTAGGCTGAGTTACTTATATTATCTATAGCCCCCAAGACTCCCTAGATCCCCTACTGTATCTTTGTTTTTGCTGCAGTCCTGTGAGAAGGTTGAGGGATCTTCAGAACCTTATTATGTTTCCAAGCTTGTCAAGGATCCGGTAGTGGTCAGATGAGGACCATCATCAACGAATTCCTTCACAATTTCATGAGACAGTGGAGTTTTTAAAGTGATCAATTTTAAGCCATTAATTTTGGGAGAAAGAAAACAAAACTCTGATAGAAAAAATGAGAAAGAGGTAGCTAAGGGACATGTTGGATACTTTATACTGGTTCACATGGATCCCTGCCCCTCACTTCAAGTGTTTTAGTTTGCATCTGTGGCTTTTCTTTTGTGGACTAGTCTCAGGTCATAAGGCATCAGCACAAGTCCTTCCTCACAGTCAACCAGAAGTGCCAGGAATTGAACAAAGATTTGCATGCTTTGAAGGGAGAGTGACAGCTGGGTTGTGCTTTTGAGTCAGCTCAACTTGCTTCTATAAGACCAGGCTAAAATCCTCCCCTCTGTGGAATATGCACCTGAGATCTACTCTTCTTTGGCTCTTTCTTCCTATACTGATTTCTCTATTTTTATTGGCATTGCCTCATCATACTTTCTTCTTTATTCATAAATCACTGGCACATAAATCCACATCTCAGGGGCCGGAGTGATAGCACAGTGGGTAGGGCATTTGCCTTGCACGTGGCCAACCGGATTCGATCCCCAGCATCCCATATGGTCCCCAAGCACCACCAGGAGTAATTCCCTGAATGCAAAGCCAGGAGTAACCCCTGAGCATTGCTGGGTGTTACCCAAAATGCAAAAAAAAAATTCCCCATCTGGGTCATTTTGAACTCTCACACCGGCCTGTCTGCATCTCAGGTACCCTACCTCCCTGGGGTGTGTGGCTGGCCGGGCGGGCGCCTGGGGCCGTGGTAGAGCCCCCGGGTCTCGGCAGAAGGTGGAACTACAACCCCCCAGAAGTCCGAGCGGAACCGAAGTAAACGGTCATTTTGAACCTCACACCGGCCTGTCTGCATCTCAGGTACCCTACCTCCCTGGGGGGGTGTGGCTGGCCGGGCGGGCGCCTGGGGCCGTGGTAGAGCCCCAGGTCTCGGCAGAAGGTGGAACTACAACCCCCAGAAGTCCGAGCGGAACCGGAAGTAAACGGTCATTTTGAACTCTCACACCGGCCTGTCTGCATCTCAGGTACCCTACCTCCCTGGGGGTGTGGCTGGCCGGGGCGGCGGCCGCTAACGCGCCGCTTATTAATAGAAAAACTAGGAATTTCCACACCAAGGGAAGGTAATACCCTCAAGAAAAAAGAAACAGTACACCAGAGGAATCTATCCCTGAACACCACAACACCATGGGGAAACAACGCAGATCCCCAGCTCGAAGAACAGATGAAGGAATCGACCCTGAAGACTCAAAAAAGAATACAGATGTGCATGATCTCTCTGACAGTGAAACCAGAGAAGAAATTGGTAGGATGTTTAAGGAGCTCAACGAAAAAATTGAGCAGATGTCCAATAAAATACAGGAGAACATAAACGAAGCAGTTGAAAGGGCTGTCAATAAACTACGGGAGGAAATGAGAGCAGAAATGAGAACCATGCAAATAGAAATATCATCGCTTAAAAACTCAGTAGACGAAATGAAAAACACAATCGGGGCTCTGAATAGTAGGATGACAGCAGCGGAAGAGAGAATCAGTGAGACTGAAGATGAGCTGCAGAAAGCACTCAGAGATCTACATAAGATGGAAAAAGACCGGATAATGGATCAGCAACGAAACAGAGAACAATGGGATGAAGCCAGGCGGAACAACATAAGAATCATAGGAGTCCCAGAGGGACAAGAAAGTAACCCCAAGGAAATTAAAACAGTTAAAAACATCCTGGCTGAAAAGTTCCCCGAAGTTAAAGGACGAAGGCATCCAGATCCAAGAAGCCCGACGCGCACCAGCAAGAAGAGACCCCAATAGAAAGACCCCAAGACACATCCTAGTCAAAGTAATGGATGCCATAGACAGAGACAGAATTCTTCAGGCAGCAAGATCAAAGAAGGAAATTGTATACAAAGGAGCATCCATTCGACTTTCAGCAGACTTCTCAGAAGACACCCTCCAAGCCCGAAGGCAGTGGTGGGATATAGTGAAAAAACTTAATGAAATGAATGCCTCAGCAAGAATTCTTTATCCGGCTAAACTCTCGCTCAGATTTGAAGGACAGATATACAACTTCTTGGATAAACAACAGCTTAGGAACTTTGTAAAATCAAAACCAACCTTAAAAGAAGGACTGAAAGATCTACTATAAGACGAGACATAACCCAAAAAGAACAACCAACCTATTCAGAAAGATGGCACAAAATCCCATGACAATAATCTCTCTCAATGTCAATGGTCTAAATGCACCAGTTAAGAGACACAGAGTGGCACAATGGATCAAAAATTGAATCCGACATTCTGCTGCCTGCAAGAAACACACCTGAACAATCGGAGCAAAGACAGGCTCAAAATAAAAAGGCTGGAAAACAATCCTTCATTCAAACAACCCATCCAAAAAGGCTGGGGTAGCCATACTGGTATCTGACAACATAGACTTCAGGCTGAAGAAGGTCAGAAGGGACAGTGAAGGTCACTTCTTAATAGTCAAGGGATGCATATATCAGGAAGAAATCACGCTATTAAACATATATGCACCCAACGAGGGGCCAGCAAAATACCTAAAACAACTACTAATAGACTTCAAAGAAGACATTGACAACAACACAATTGTAGTTGGAGACTTCAACACTGCTCTATCAACCCTGGATAGATCAACAAGATTGAAACTTACCAAGGAAATACTGGCCCTTAAAGAAGAGATGGAAGAAAGAGGGCTGGTAGACATATACAGGGCATTTCACCCCCAAAAAGCTGAATACACTTTCTTCTCCAGTGCCCACAGAACATACTCCAAAATAGATCACATGCTGAGCCATAAATCATACCTCCATAAAATCAAGAAGATAGAAATTGTGCCAACTACTTTTTCAGACCATGAGGCACTGAAAATAGAAGTTAATTGTACACAAAAACGGAGACCAATACCAAGTACCTGGAAACTAAACAGCTCACTGCTGAACAACCAGCAAGTCATAAAAGAAATCAAAGAGGAAATCCAAAGATTCCTGGAAACAAATGAGACTGAAGACACGAATTACCAGAACTTGTGGGATACAGCAAAAGCAGTGTTAAGAGGCAAGTTCATAGCTCTTCAAGCATTTATCAGAAAAGAAGAAAAGGCCATCATAAACAGTCTGACTACACAACTTAAGATCTTAGAGAGTGATCAACAAAAGGAACCCAACTCCAAGCAGAAAGAAAGAAATAATAAAACTTAGAGCAGAAATCAATGAGATGGAATGTCAAAAACAATCCAGAAGATCAACGAAACCAAAAGCTGGTTCTTTGAAAAAATAAACAAGATTGACAAACCACTTGCAAGACTTGTAAGAAAAGGAAAAGAGAGAACCCAAATAAATAGAATCAGAAATGAAAATGGGGACATCACAACAGAAACCACAGAAATTCAAAAGATCATCAGAGATTACTATGAGAGCCTGTACGCCACAAAACAAGAAAACCTAGAAGAAATGGACAAATTCCTGAATTCCTATAGCTTCCCAAGTCTGCAACAAGAAGATTTGGAATACCTCAACAAACCTATCTCCATCGAGGAAATAGAATCAGTAATCAAAAAGTCTCCCCAAACACAAAAGCCCAGGTCCAGATGGATTCACCAGTGAATCTCTACAAAACCTTTAAAGAGGACCTACTCCCAATTCTTTTTTAAGCTCTTCCAACAAATTGAAGAAACAAAAACACTCCCAAATAGCTTTTACGAGGCACATATCACCCTGATACCCAAAGCAGACAAAGATGCCACCAAAAAGGAAAACTACAGACCAATCTCCCTGATGAATACAGATGCTAAGATCTTCAACAAAATACTAGCAAATAGAATCCAAAGAGTCATCAAAAAGATTATACACCATGACCAAGGGGGATTCATCCCGGGAATGCAAGGATGGTTCAACATTCGCAAGTCAATCAACATAATACATCATATCAACAAAAAGAAAAATAAAAACCATATGATCATATCAATAGATGCAGAGAAGGCATTTGACAAGATCCAACACCCATTCATGATGAAAGCTCTCCGTAAAATGGGGATTGAAGGAACCTTCCTTAAGATAATCCAGGCCATCTACTACAAGCCCACAGCGAGCATCATTCTCAATGGGGAAAAACTGAAAGCCTTCCCCTTAAGATCAGGGACAAGACAAGGCTGCCCACTCTCACCACTTCTATTCAATATAGTACTGGAAGTACTTGCTATAGCAATCAGGGAAGAAAAAAGACATTAAGGGCATCCAGATAGGAAGGGAAGAAGCCAAGTTATCACTATTTGCAGATGACATGATATTATACCTGGAAAACCCTGAAACTCTCTACCAAGAGGCTCCTAGAAATAATACATTCCTATAGCAGAGTAGCAGGGTACAAAATCAATACCCAAAAGTCAATGGCCTTCCTATATGCAAACAGCGAAAGAGAAGAAAGGGACATTAAAGAAACTATCCCATTCACAATTGCGCCGCAGAAAATCAAATACCTAGGAATCAGTTTGACAAAGAATGTAAAGGATCTCTACAAAGAAAACTACAAAACGTTACTTCAGGAAATAAACGAAGACCTGAGGAATTGGAGACATATTCCCTGCTCATGGATCGGAAGGATCAACATTATCAAAATGGTAATACTCCCTAGAGCTTTATACAGATTCAATGCGGTCCCTATAAAGATACCCATGATGTTCTTCAAAAGAAATTGAACAGACACTCCTGAAATTTGTATGGAATAATAAAACTCCACGAATAGCTAAAGCAATCCTTGGGAAAAAGAAGATGGGAGGTATCACTTTCCCCAACCTCAAGCTCTACTACAGAGCAGTTGTAATTAAGACAGTGTGGTATTGGTATAGAGACAGACCTGTAGACCTATGGAATAGAACTGAGTATCCTGAAACACATTCTCAAAGATACAACCACTTAATCTTCGATAAAGGAGCAAAAAAATATTACGTGGAGCAAAGAAAGCCTCTTCAACAAATGGTGCTGGGAAAACTGGGCAGCTACATGTAAAAAAATGAACTTAGACCTCCTTCTAACGCCATGCACAAAAGTCAGATCAAAATGGATTCTAGATCTCAACATCAGACATGAATCTATAAGGTACATCGAAGAAAACATAGGAGAAACGCTCTACGACATCGAAACGAAAAGTATCTTTAAAGATGACACACCACTGACCAAGCAAATGGAAGCAAAGATAAACAAATGGGATTATATAAAACTAAAAAGCTTCTGCACCTCAAAAGAAACGGTGACCAAGATACAAAGACAGTCCACAGAGTGGGAAAGGATATTCACCCAATACCCATCTGACAAGGGGTTAATATCCAGGATATATCAGGCACTGGTAGCACTCCACAAGAAAAAAACAGCCAACCCCATCAAAAAATGGGGAGAAGAAATGAACAGAAGCTTCCAAAAAAGAAGAAATTCGAATGGCCAAAAGGCATATGAAAAAGTGTTCTTCATCTTTAATCATCAGGGAGATGCAAATCAAAAACAACAATGAGGTACCATCTCACACCACAGAGACTGGCACACATACAAAACAGCAAGAACAACCAGTGCTGGCGTGGATGTGGGGAAAAAGGGACTCTGATCCACTGTTGGTGGGAGTGCCGACTGGTCCAGCCCTTTTGGAAAACAATATGGGCATTCCTCCGAAAAACTAGATATTGAGCTCCCATTTGATCCAGCAATAGCACTCCTGGGAATATACCCGAGAGACCGAAAAACACAGAGCAGAAACACTATCTGTACTTCTTTATTCATCTCTGCGCTATTCACTATAGCTAGAATCTGGAAACAACCTAAATGCCCGAGAACAGAGGACTGGCTAAAGAAACTGTGGTTCATCTACACTATGGAATACTATGCGGCTGTCAGAAAAGATGACATTATGAAATTTACCTGCAAATGGAGGGACATGGAGACTATCATGCTGAGTGAAATTAGTCAGAAGGAAAAGGACAGATATAGAATGACTGCATTCATTAATACGACATAAATAGATACCAGTGTTTTACTAAATGTGGGAAATGGTAATGGCAGATTAAGACTCACCATTGAATATACACAAAGAGACTTAAGTGATAAACTCTAAATATCTGCAGGGCTAGCCACAATGTGTAAAAGAAGAGGCAGAGAGATGCAGAGACAGAGAGAGAGAGACAGAGAGAGAAAGAGAGGAAACTGGGGTACCTGCTATTAAGGCAGCATGGGGGTGGGCAGGAGGGGGTGGGATACATTGGTGGTGGAAATGGGGCACTGGTGGAGGGATGGGTGCTGGTATACTGTATTACCAAGAACCAATTATGATCACCTTTGTAATTGTATGTTTCACTGTGGTATAATAAAAAATTAAAAAAAATAAAATAAAATAAAATAAAAAAAAATTCCCCATCTCAGAGTCTACTCTGAAGAAGCCTTTCTAAGACACATAGATGAGCACATACCCTAAGTGAAAGGGCCTTCTAACTACTCAAGTCGCAAAGCAGTACATCAAAGCACACACTCTCCCCCATACCATGTGTGCTCATGAAGGCTTAATGAACTTTACCACCTAGGACCCCAGTGAAGATCTACCAACACCATAAAACTGAGAGGAATAT
Organism: Cryptotis parvus; assembly: GCA_021461705.1. Classification (NCBI taxonomy): domain Eukaryota; kingdom Metazoa; phylum Chordata; class Mammalia; order Eulipotyphla; family Soricidae; genus Cryptotis; species Cryptotis parvus. Next base: position 18,172 of record JAJIBD010005796.1, read on the forward strand.
TGGATATGAATCCACCATCTATAACTGATTGACTGCATAATTCTCCAGAGCCTTTTAAATATCAGTTCTCAGTATAGGTGAGTTTTGTTTCACCCCAGTTTGTAGATGAAGGCAGTGAATCTTGGAATGATTGGGTGACTTGCTTGAGGCCACAAAACTGTCCTGGTTTCCTTGATTTCAGAGTCATATTTTCTTTATGGGTCTGGATCTCTGAGAGCTACTGGATTTAATCCTGGGGAAAAGGCTTAGATCTTTGTGCTATAATATAAATGAGTAGCACAGGGAGTAAGTGACTTTTTACATATGAAAACAGTATATCCAACCAAACCGATAAAGGAATCTCAGAATTAGAGTCAGGGCTAGGCAAAGCACCTGGGTGGTAAACAGTATAGCATAAGGACAGTGGTTGATGAATATGATAAATTCTTTGGACCTTGAATGAAAGAGTAAAAGCAAGGGGTTCCTAAAAAACACCCAAACCCTTGCAAATAGATGTTGGGGGCATTGGAGAACACAAAATGAGTGAGATCCCCATGTTAAAATACAGACAGATATTGCCATGAAACTGCCCAGGCTCCTCTGGACATGGTTCTACTCTCACCCTATCTGAAGATATCCCCCTGGCCCTTCATTTGGGAAAATATGGCTTTCTCCTGTATTGTTTTTTCTTGTGGAGTAGGCATGGAGACACACCTGGTGGTGGTTGGGGGAACCATAAAGTGCTACAACCCAGGATACCACATGCAAAGCCTGTGTTCTACCTATTTCAGCTATTCAGCTGCTCTGTGTTCTTGTTAGTTGTGCAATTACCACAACTCTTAATAGTTGGTGGAGTAATTTTAGTTGTTTCCCCTGACTAAATCATGGCAGAACTATTTCTAAAATCAATTATGAATACTATTGCTATGTCACAAACTGAATTATCCTAACTCTGGCCAGGGTTTGGTATGAATATCAGGATGAGCATTAACTTTGGACTCAGTCTAATCCTGATTCTGGGGCGGTTGAATCCTAACCCTAGTTATAGTCTTGATACAGCAGGCTGAGTTGTAGAGCACCAGGTCACTCTAAATATCTGCCCCGGGAACAGGTAGCCAATCAGAATGCAGAATGTGAAGGCTGCGTGTGGGATTTGATTACATATAACAGGAATTCCCAAGCCCCATATCTCTGTCTCTCTGTCTCTCTCATTCACTCGCTCTCTTGCTTGCTCTCTCTTGCTCTTGCTCTCTTGCTCGCTCACTCTCTCACTCCTTGCTCACTTGCTTGCTCTCTTGCTCTCACTCTCCCTGCATGCTCTCTGAACTCTCTACCCAAATCAGGTAAGGGGTGGTGTGCTCAGACATGGAGCCCAGTACAGGTGGGCCACTCAGGACCAGACAGAGGCAGGTACAGGCAGGGCTCAGATGCCCAGAAAGGGCATGAACAGGGAGGCTTATGCAGCTATTTGTTCTTTGTGTTTCACTTGTTTCAACCTCACATCCTTAGTAGGTTGTGAGCATCATCTCCATCACCCCCACGCCCGCACCATCCCCACAGTCTGGTTGTAGGCTGGGGTCCTTCTAGACTGCTGAGTGAAATGGATTTCCTGAGTAACCATGCTGTGTTAAGGTGCTTGCTATGAGAAAAACAAGAACTGATAAACCAGATTACGAAGAAACTTTTTAAATTCCACTGTCTTGACCATCTCTGTGACCAAAGGACAGTAAACAAAAATAAATTTTTTTATATGCTTCAGAATCTCAGGCAACAAAATCTGCTTTTACTTAACCAAGAATCAGCCAAAAATACGAGAACAATCGGAAAAGACCAAGAAAAAGTGGGTAGGAGAACTTTTGCTTTCCCAAGCAGAAAATTAATTGTAAAATCAGATTGTGTTACCAGAATTGTTTATATCTGTGTTTTAAGGAATTTGCCATCTTCTGAATCTAATAGATGGAGCAGTCAGAGCTTGACTGCTACAACAGTTTTTAATTTGTTTGGAAAGTCGTCCAAATAATGAAGAAATGCTTTTCAATACAACACGAAGGCAATACAATTGGCATGTCGCCTTTTAAACAACAATGACAACACAGATCTCAACATTGAATAATTAAAGAAATGCATTTGTCAGAAGCAGGTTGCAAACCTCTGGTTTGGAGAAATGCCACTTCTAAGGGGAGACTGCTACCTAACAAGACTTTGAACTGAGCATTTGTTTCTCTATCAAATAGCCCCTGGGAGGGGTCAGTGTCTATAGGCACTAACCTTTACAGAGGGTGGGAAATCTGCTCCAAGGAATGCTGTCTTGTGCCCTAAGACACACAGCTGAACTGTGCTCTCAGCATCACCCAGTCTGTATTGTGGGGAAGTTTCATAAGGACCTTTCCTTTTCCTTTTTGTGCCACAGCTGGTGCTGCCTGGGTGCTACTACAGTGTTGGCAGAGGGGATCACTCTGGGGGAGTGGAGATTATGCAGCACTAGGGAGGCGCCAAACCCAAGGTCTCATGCATGCAAGGTAACTGCTCTATCCCCACATCCCCAGCCAGGGAAATTTTGATTCTTAGGAGAATTGGGAAAATAGCTTTCCCTGGCAATTTGTGGAGTTTTAGAAAGAACAAATCAGTTTGAAGAGGACTGATCATGTACTTCAGTCTACAAGCCCTTTTTTATGTAGGACTGTGGGCCTGCCTCGGGACCATCATCCTGGCATACCAGTGTTCCTATACTTGGCACTTCCTCTCTGAGCCTGTTTCTTACTCAGACAATGGCAGTAGTGTCCATTTCATGGATTTACATGAAATTAAAACTATTGTTAATGTGTCAACACATAGCTAAGAATTATTAGTTAATTTGTGCTTATGAAGTGTTGAAACATTGATACAAATGAAGCAAAAATGTCTTGACCCATGCTTAGTACCCAGGAAGTTCCAGAGTTAAGTGTGATCCTGGAATTCCAGGAGCTACATATTGACCCTCCTCAAGAAGCCACTGGCCACTGAAAGATCTCTCCAGAAAGTTCAGGAACGCTTCACAAACTCACCACTAAATAAGGAAGGGTTAGGTTTTGGGTCCTGTTTTTTTTCTTCCAATTAGAAGTCACACTGGATTGGGGAATGACCTGGTGTGGTAGGCCAGACTATTAAACCTGAATTAATATCTATCTATCTATCTATCTATCTATCTATCTATCTATCTATCTATCTATCTATCTATCTATCTATCTATCTATCTATCTATCTATCTATCTATCTATCTATCTATCTATCTATCTATCTATCTATCTATCTATCTATCTATCTATCTATCTATCTATCTATCTATCTATCTATCTCTATCTCTACTCTCTGTCTCTCTGTCTCTCTGTCTCTGTCTGTCTATCTGTCTGTCTGTCTGTCTCTCTATCTATCTCTCTGTCTCTCTGTCTGTCTATCTATCTGTCTATCTATCTATCTATCTATCTATCTATCTATCTATCTATCTATCTATCTATCTATCTATCTATCTATCTATCTATCTATCTATCTATCTATCTCTTCTCTCTATCTCTCTATCTCTCTATCTCTCTCTATCTCTCTATCTCTCTATCTCTCTATCTCTCTATCTCTCTCTATCTCTATCTCTCTGTCTCTCTGTCTCTCTGTCTCTGTCTGTCTGTCTGTCTGTCTCTCTATCTATCTCTCTGTCTCTCTGTCTGTCTATCTATCTGTCTATCTATCTATCTATCTATCTATCTATCTATCTATCTATCTGTCTGTCTGTCTGTCTGTCTGTCTGTCTGTCTGTCTGTCTGTCTGTCTGTCTGTCTGTCTGTCTGTCTGTCTGTCCGTCCGTCTGTCCGTCCGTCCGTCCAGTCCGTCCGTCCGTCCATCCATCTATCTTTCTATCTGTCTATTTTTCCGGACCCTGAGTGATGGACCAAACTTCCAAAAAGTGAACAATTGAAGAACATTTATCAGGCTAAAGCAGCTGTTTGAGGTAGGGTACAGTGGTATTGGGAACAGGGGAGAGGGAGGCTAGAGAGCTGGGCGGAATCACTGAGGCTATGGCAGCAGCATTAGGTCTCTGATGACTGTACATCATAGAAAAGTTTAGGGGTGAAAGAAAGGCAATTACTGTTTTTTTCTCAGCCATTTTATACTGTGTATTAGCCCACCCATTTTACAGATTGAAAAACTACAAAAATCTGAAAGACAAGAAGCTTACAGCAGTTCTGCAGGGTTCAGAGACAGAATTTGAGGTTCTGAGGCCAGTGCTGATCAATTCCAGAGACTTTCCTGCTCAACTTGCTGCCTCCTGCAAAATGGTGTCTACTCAAGTGGGAAATTGCAAGGTCAAGTTCCTGGTGGCAGGGGCCATGTGGGTTTGGGCAGAAGAGAACAACTGAACTGGCAGCTCCTAATTTCCTCTGTTTTTCCCAACAGGAGGTCCAGAGACCTTCCACACAAGGTGCTCAAGGCAGTGTGCTCTCTTCCTCCTGCTCTCTCATCTTTTCTTCCCTGCTGCTCTACTGGCCTCCCTCCCACTGCAACCCCCTCTCCATTCTCTTATCCTCTGAAATGTCTGCCTCCACCGCTGGCTGAATCTCAGTCCTGTAGAGTGATTTGCATGCATGACACACAGCTGAGAAGTGACAGCGCTGGGCTGGAAGCCAGGAAGTCAGAGCCTTTTGCAGGGTACTCTGCTCACCGCGCCTAGCACATGATAAGCGCTCACTGAATAGTGGCTCCTTCCCCTTCAGCAGGAGCCAATGTCCGTCCTATAGGAGGCTCAGAATTTTAAAGCCTGTGGATAGATCTGGCCCTTTCTTGTCCACTGGCCCTTGTCAATGGCCAGACAGACTTCAGCTTTTTTTCCCCCAAGGAGCAGAAGGGCCAGGGTTTTTACATGTCTGCAGCGGAGGCTGGGGAGGCTGTGGCCCTGGATAGAAAAAGGGTGGCTGGGGAGGCCGGGGGCTGCTTTGCATGCGGGATGAGGCCTTCGCTGGTCAATTTGCTTTCACTAATGTCAGGCCCCTGTGGTGCCTTCGTCGGTTGCATAGCAACTGACCGAGCGCACGGCAGAGGTGGCCATGCATAAAAGATGACACATGATGGTGGGGCTCAGGGTGACGATTTGCAAATTTAGATACAGTCACAGCAGGAATATGAACTGAGCACTCGACAGGAGTGGGGGTGGGTGTCTCGTTTCGTCCCTCCCACCTCATTCAGAAAGCCAGATTCCCCGCCATACTTACAGAGGCAGGGGCCCAAGCCAAGAGAGCCGAGGGGGCATGGCGTCTGGACTTCATCTCTCAGGAAGCCAGGGGCTGGGCGAATGAGAAATGGGAGGGGAAAGGGGAACAAACAAGGTTTTAGCTCAGATTGGAGCAGGAACTTGTCCTCTGCTGGGAAGGTTTAGCAAAGGTCCCAAGCATCCTGAGGCTTTTTTCTGGCAGCCTGGTTTGGGCTACTGAAGCCCCTCTTTTCCCGGATACCTCCCGACTGAAAGCAGCTGGGCTGATACTCCTCCCTTCTTAGAGGGTCTTGTCAGTGACACCCCTAACAGCTACAGGGGAGATGGGGTGTGCCCAGCTTGGCACTTCTAGGTCTGGGTTACAACCCTTCTTGTCAGTTCTGCATCCTGGGAACTTCAGCAAGAGCCTTTGAATCACTAGTCAATCCATCCAATACCAATTGAGCACCTGCTATGAGCTGAGCACTGACCTAGGACCTTGGGACATGATATTATAAATTACAGTTCCTACCCTTGAGGAACTCGCAGTGTAGTGGGAGAACAGATGTTCAAATCAATAAATTATACTCTAGTGCACTGAGTGCAAAAATAGATGAACTGGAGGGAAGGCGACTTCTGCTCCCAGTTGTAAAGGAAATACAAGGTCTGGCCAAGAAAGCAAGAGTTGAGGAGGAGTCCCTGGGGCAGGAGTGAGCATGTGATTCAGCAGGAATGGGAAAGGTGCTAGATGAGACCAGGGAGCAAACTTTAGCGCCTCAAGCTCAGTAAGGACTTGTAATCTCTGAAGATCCTTCTGGAAGTCTGAGCTCCTATTTCTGCCCTGGTCCCACCTTACCTTATAAGGGAGTCTCACTCTAGGTTGGAATAGCAAACCATCCCCTCATTGTGGTGGCTACCTGAGAGGGTCTGAAAATCTGTCCAACTCCAACTGTTTTTTTTTTTTTTTTTGCTTTTTTGGGTCACATTTGGCGGTGCTCAGGTGTTACTCCTGGTATTGCTCCTGGTATTACTCAGCACTCAGGAATTATTTCTAGCGGTGTTTGGGGGCCATATGGGATGTGGATTCAACCAAGGATTGAACCCTGGTTGACCTCATGCAAGGCAAATGCCCTAACTGCTGTACTATCCCTCTGGCCCCCAACTCCAACTTCTTACTTTAGGGAGAAGGAAGAAGGCTCATAAAAGGGAGGTGATAGCAAAGACAGGCCTTGACCTAACTGCAGGCAGACACTGCTAGCTGGGTGGTAAGGACCTGTAAGTAAAGACCTGATATTCTGAAGGCAGATTCCTTAACAGATTGGCTTCCTCCAAGAAGAGCTGGTCGGGAAAGAACTCTGATGTAAATGTCACCTTCAACTGCAAACTTCATGAGGGTGAGTTCTGACCTGTGCTCTTAGACATCAGCAGAGCAAGTACAGCTGACAGCAGATGTTGACGAGGCCCTTCTTACTTGCCCAGGTCTTTGACACTTGTTGTTATTTGATCCTCTCAAAATCATTGAGGTAAGTGCTATTTTTCCATTTACAACTAAGAACTAGCTCAGATTGGAGCAGAAACGTGTCCAAAATTACACACAATGTCTGATTTGTCCCCAGGTTCTCTGATCAGCTCTACCATGCTCTGGTGCCCTATACCTAACTCATATTCTGGAGTGAATTGGAGGTAATTGAGATACTGGTGACAGATGGAATTGCAATTGGAAGCTTGTCTCAGGAAGTTGAATTGTGATCATCACTGAGGAGTATAGCTATCTCCCACTCTCAAAAAAAAAGATATAGGGATTGAGGAGATAGCAACATGTTCAGGCACTGTGTATGTGCCAAGACGTGAGTTCAAATCCTCAGACTTCTTCAGCACTGCTGTGAGTTCTGGAGGCCCTACCACTGCAGAGCCCAAATAATTGCCCACTATTTGGTCCTAGGGCAAAGATTTATGGGGTAGCCCTGGAATTCCTGAACTCTGTTTGGGAGACCTCCACTCACTTCCACCCTAGGAATGTAATTTGATTTAAAAAGTTTTCATGGGCCACCTGGAACAAGATCACAGAGCAAAATGTTGAAACAGATCAGGTAGGGCTACTTCATACATGCCTCATCATGCTCTGGCAACCCAGAAGTACCATGCAGAAGTTCAGATTCCAGTGTGCTTGTTATTTTCTAGCTGATCTTGGGTAATTCATTTGCCTCTGTTTCCCAGTTTCTTCTTTATAAGATAAGTACTTTAATAGTGTTCATCTGATGGAATTGTGGGATCAAAATAAATTAACATATATGGTATTCTTAGAATAGTGCCTGCCATTTGATGAATGCTTAATAAAGGCTTGATGTTATACTGAAACATTATGATCATTACTATTATTTTCGTTTTTTTGGGCTTCACACAGGGGTGCTTAGTGCTTACTTCTGGCTCTGTGCTCAGTGATCACTCCTGGCAGGACTGTATGGGGTGCAGGGACTGAGCCCAGATCAGCTGAGTGCAAGGCAAATATTTTACCTCTGTACTCTCACTCAAGTACTATTTTATTATTACAATTATTCTTATTGGGGAGAAACACAATCAAATGTGGAACAGAAGTTAGAAGATAAAAGGTAGATGTCCTAATGATTTTAATATGACTCCAGTCTAGATAGACATACGTATTAGCTAGATCAAGATGTGGAAGAAGAGCATCCAGAGACTCAGACACAATGGGGAGAACTGGCATCCGGCTCTTCCCTAGTTCAGCTGACCATGAGGTTCCCGAGAGGAAAGATGGGTTTTGGGAGTGGGGCCTCAGAAGCAGCTGGATGAGACTCTCTCATCACAATAGCAGTCATTTTCACTGTCCAGATGCCACAGCACATCAGAGCCTGCTCAGGAAAGATGCTGATCTCAAAAACAAATTAACAGAGTAGCCAAGTTCAAGCCCAGGTAGGCAACTCTAGGAGGCAGGAGTCACCAGGCATTCAGGAGATGGAGATGGGATCACCTGTTCCCCTCTCTGATTCATCCCAGAGGCCCAGTGGCAACACTCCACGAACTGCCCAAGGGCAACTGGCCAAAGCATCCAGAGACTCAGACACAACAGGGAGAGCTGCCATCCGGCTTTCCCCAAGTTGTGTGGTCCATCAAACTAGTGGAACCAATCATGTCCTAGAATATACTACAATCTACGATGTATAAAAAAGGGAAGCGAGAAGGAGAGAGAGAATGAGAGAAAGGAGATACAGAACCCACCATGGAGGCAGGCTGGGGGAGGAGGGAGGGAGGTGGAAACATTGGTGATGGGAGATGGGCACGGGTAGAGGGATGGATGTTGGAACACTGTACAACCAAAACTCAAACATGAGCATCTTGTAATTGTATATCTAAAGGTGGTATAATAAATTAATTAAAAAGCTTTAAAAAAGATGTGGAAGAACTTTCCAGGTAGGGTAGTAGCAGGGGCTAAACTTCAGAGACTCCAATGCTTTATTTAGCAGATAAGAACACAGTTGCAAAGGGGTAACTGCCTCATTTAAGGTGTTGCAGCAAGCAGGAGTAGAGCCTTAGAGGGGGTGAAGTGCAGTGTGTCTGAGGGCTGTTCAGTAGAGCAACATGGCCTCAAGTGTCTCTACTGGTCTATCTGGAGGACACACAACAGATGAAAGGTAAAGAGGTAAGACCTTTGTTGTCCAGAAAGAGAGGGAAAAGCAGGTTCTTGTTGACCTTGAGCTTCCTCTTGGCGACAGCAGAATGGTGACTCTTCTATGGGCTGTGGGTTAGTGCTTGGGGTCTCTGGCAGCTGAGGGCTCACTGAGCTGTCTAGTAAACCAGGTAAACCCTGGAGAGGGCAGATGGTCTGCATTATTTCCTCTTCATAAATCTGAATGTGGGAGCAGGTGGTACCTCGCCTTTTAAGGTCCAAATTGGTGCTTAAAGGGAGAGAGAAGCCTCTTTGGCTATCCCTCTGTGTGGGAACTGTGCAGTTCCAATCACCTTTACCACCACTGAAGGGCTGGGCAGAGTCTTATCTAAATGGATCCTTGGCTGATATCAACCCAAGAAAGTTGGTCTTGGAGATAGTCTTTTAGTTTGGATGAGTCCTATATGCTCTTTGGAAGTGAGATATGGTGACCCAATGACTGTGGCTTCTTGGGGGCAATCATAGCAGTCAGAGGAGCTGCATCTAGGGCTCAAATCTATGATTTGCTCTTCCTTCTGCTGTCTGATCTTGGCAAAGTTTCTCAAGTTTCCTCTTTTCCTAACCCATAAATTAGGGAATAATAATAGCAGCCTCTGGATTTTTCAGAAGTTAAATGAGGTTCTCCATGCAAAAATACTTTCTCTCTGAACCACTGGATACTAGGGAGCTCCCGAGTGCTGTGTTAGAGCCAGATCTCCACATGAGCTTGTGTTCCAACCCTAGTCTGTGGAAAGGTCACATTATCTTTCATCCTGAAGATCTGGGCTTCCTTAGACATCCTCTCTCTTTCCTCCATCTAGTTAATGGGAAAAATGGGAAAAATAATTTAGTTCCAGTCAGGATAAAATTCTGGACCTTCTTAACACAACCCATCAGAAGCTACCTAGTACTTCACTTTTCTTTTGAAATTCTTTCTGGAAAATTCAACTTCATATTAGTCAGACTGGACAAGGCTCATGTACTTAAAAAGAAAAAAAAAAACAATGCATTAACGATTCCCTGAATATTGCCTCCATTAGCCCTTTTTTTCCTTCGTAGTACAAACACAGGCTCCTCTCTCATCTGCTCCAGGCTGTGATTGGGCTGTAGCTTGTCTTATCCCTCAAGGCCAGGATAATACATGGGCTCTCTGGGGTGGAGCTGCAGGAGTGGGCCTGGAGGACACTTCACACACACTGCCCCCTTATCTGACCGGGCCCCCTCTGCACCCTGTGCCCAGAGCCTTCACTGCCCTCTCACACTCAGGCACCTAATCTCTGTGGCTGGTCTTAGAGTACTGAGAGGTCTGAGTATTCAGAGGGCTTTCAAGATCAGTTAACAGAAAATAGTTTCATATTGATTCAAAACCAATAATGGCCTAGAGGTGGCTCAACTGGTTGGATCACATGCTTCGCTGTTCAACTTTAGTATGGCTTGGCACCAACCAGAAGAACACATGAGCTCCACTGGTATAGTCCCCAAACCCAAACCCCAAACCAGTTTCCTTCTCTCCTTCTGAAGATCAGTATTTAGCTGTCTCTTAGCCCCACATCAGACCTCAGACTTAGTACAGGGCGAGTACCAGATGGAGACCTCCCAAGATGCCATTATAGGCTGGCTGGGCTGGCATCAGTCTCCAGCTCCTCAGAACTAAGGTCTTGACAGCGCCCTTGAGGGGTATTTGTGGCTGCAGCCACTCTGATATTCCCAAGTGCACACTTAAAGGTAATATGTAACAAATGTCTGAACCTCTCTGCTTCAGTTTCCTCTCCAAAACTGGCATAATGGGCTGGGGATAATAGAGGAGTTAAGGCTCTGGACTTGCAAATGACTGAGCCTGGTTGGAATCCCCAGCACCACATATGGTTCCCTGTGCATTACTAGGGATTACTCCTGATCATAGAGCCAGGAGTAGCCCCAAACATTACATATTCACCCCCAATACCTCCCAGACCCCCTCAGAATAAAAGAGAATTATGCTCCACTACATAGGATTATTATACTCACCAAAAAGGATTGAATGAATGAATTTTTAAAGTTCATCAATCCCTTTCTTCTCCACTTTTCTTGGGCAGTGGTTGTGGCAATTGGAGGACACAGTTTCAATGTAATGAAAATCTCCCACTTAATTTTGTTACTGGAGATCCCAAACAATCCACACTTGGAATCATACTCAGTCATGGGGACCATGCCCTAGGATTAAATTTGTGTCCATATGGCTTCATGCTTACAAGGCAGGTGCTTTGGCCACTGAATTATCCCTGAGCCTCCCACCTCCTTAAATGAATATTTATAAAGCATTTAAAGGAGCAGCCTGACACATAGTAGGTGCTAGGTAAACATGTGTTAAATAAATAAATAAACTGCAAAGGTCATGATTAGTAAGCACTGACTCTGAGAATGTGTATTTCTTCTTCCACAAACTCCCAAGTTGACTCCATCAGGTGGAATCTGATAGTATGGGACCCTCACTTTTATACTGATAGACATGTCTTGGGAAACTCCTAATACTTGCTTTTCCCCAAACAGGAGGCAGGCTTTATTTTTTTTTAAAGCATTTTATTATACTACCATGAGATATACAATTACAAAGATGTTCATAAGATGTTCATATTTGAGTTTCGGTCAGACAGTGTTCCAGCACCCATCCCTCACCAGTGCCCATTTCCCACCACCAATGTCCCCGGTTCCCTCCCTCTTTCCCCTAGCCCGCCTCCATGGCAGGTTCTTTATTTCTTTCCCTTTCTCTCTTTCTCTTTTCCTACCTTTCCACATTGTGGATTATAGTACATACATTAAAAGGTTGTCATGTGTATCTTTTGCCTGTACTTAATGCTCAGTTCTAGGTTGGTATTAGCACTTTCGACAATTGTTAGCATACTGTTCTATTTTCTGCCTTACCTAGCAGGAGGCAGACTTTAGACTCAGACCATCTAGTCAGCAAGAGTGCCTACAAAATTTAACAATTTTGCTTTTTAAAATTAATTTCAAAACTTTGTTTTGTTTGTGTTTAATTGTATATTTACTTTCTGTTCCTGGCATGCAATATTGGTTTTTCACCTATGACAGTGTCATAATTTATTTGTTTAAATATATGTATCCTCTTTTTAATCAAAAATATGATACATTTAAAGAAAATATACTGAAGCAAATTATGGCATTAGAGACTAATAGTCATGGCAAAAACACTGGCACTGGGAAGTAAATCCTAAAAGTGTCAGAAATCCAGTGATGAAAACTTTATATTTATCATCTTCGTATCTCTTCACAGTCTATTCATCTATAAGCCTTTACTGTTATCTCTCTAATCTATTAAAAATCTTAGAAAGAGTGGGTTGAGACATGGATTTTTTGACCTGCTTGGAGAAGTATCTTTCTCAGCCTGTGACCTCTAGGGTCCCTGCCTGGCAGAAGTTACTCTCAGAATTCTAAGAGTCCAGCACTTCCAGCACTCTAGACTCATCAAGACTGCTGACTCTTAAAGTTCTGTCACTTTGGGTCTCTATCTCCTCACACTGGCTCCCTCTTCTTTAATTTTCTTGCCTAGCAGAAGGACTGTCTCCCTTCCTTCTGCTCTCAGACATGGGGCAGAGCTGTTCCTTGCTCTCCCTGTGCACAGCTGTTCGTGAGGCAGTCGGGAGGCATGGCGGGTTCTAGCCCTGGCCCACCACCTCGGCAGAGCCTCACAACAAGTCAGACCACCCCTCCCCCTCACTCCATGGGCACCGCCATTTTCCACATTTGGACTTCCCCTCTCGTCAGAACTCCACCCAGCAGACCAGCCCATCACAGGTTCATCAATAAATGCTTTATTTGGAGGTGTTTAAAAGAGTTTGCCTCCAGCTCGGCAAGCCTGGCAAGCTTCTCGTGTTGTATTTGATATGCCAAATTCCAGTAACAATTATATTAGGTCATTCCCATGACCTAATATAATGGTTTGAGGCTCTTTATGTTCCTGTAGCAAGCCGATGCCTCTGGCTCTACTGGCATGAGACAGGACATATGGAGATATTACTAGTGCCTGCTCTTGCAAATAGATGATCAATGGGAAGATCGTGATCGTGAGCAGAAGGACTGTAAATTACCACATTAATTTCCAAATCAAGCCAAGTTCCATAGTAACAGAACAACTTCCATACAGACCTGAAAAGATGCATTAGGAAGCTGATTCACAAAGTATCTTCAACTTACTCCTCAAAAGAGCAGCTGCATTTACCCAATTCTGAAAGTTCTCCAGGGGCTGGGGCTTCAAGTAGAGTGAGGGGTGATGCTGGACTGCCACAGTGAGTCATTGAGCTGGTGGGGTGGGAAAGTCAGGGATTCAGGAATAGGGAGTCAGTAGACCTTGGATGGACAAAAATCATGAAGGAAAAATTGATTTGCCTGACCCTTCTGGGAATTCCTGGATGCCCCCAATTTATTTATGGGTAGCTTTGCCCATAAATGTACTGGGCTCTTCCAAGAAAGGCGTCAGTAGCAGCAGCAACTTATGTCCTGGGGTCAACTCAAGAGGAAGAAAATATGCCCCCACTCATCCCTGAAAAGTCCTTAAAACAATGGTAGCACTTTCTGTGAACACTAGATTTCAACGAAATTTTCTTTTTGTTGAAAATAGAATAGATGCTTCCACCATGCATATTTTCCAACACCAATGTACCCCCCGTTTTCCTTCCCAAACCTCCTCCCACAATCAGAGCCACCCTTTCCCATGAACCAGGATAAATGGTAGCAGTGGATACTCTGGTGGAGGGTGGGATGTTGGAACATTGTAGGAAGGGGACCCTACTGTTAACACTATTGTAAATCACAGTGATAATACCCGCACGGCAGAGCCTGGCAAGCTACCCGTGTCGTATTTGATATGCCAGATCACGATCATGATCTTCCCGTTGATCATCTATTTGCTAGAGCGGGCACCAGTAATATCTCCATATGTCCTGTCTCATGCCAGTAGAGCCAGGGCATCGGCTTGCTACAGGAACATAAAGAACCTCAAACTATTATATTAGGTCATGGGAATGACCTAATATAATTGTTACTGGAATTTGGCATATCAAATACAACACGAGAAGCTTGCCAGGCTTGCCAAGCGGGAGGCAAACTCTTATAAACACCTCCAAATAAAGCATTTATTGATGAACTGCGCGGCGGCTGCTTGCGGCCGCACGAGCTGGGCTGTGATGAACTGGTCTGCTGGGTGGAGTTCTGACGAGAGGGAAGTCCAAATGTGGAAAATGACGGCGCCCGTGGAGTGAGGGGAGGTGGTCTGGCTTGTTGTGAGGCTCTGCCGAGGTGGTGGGCCAGGGCTAGAACCTGCCATGACTCCCGACTGCCTCATGAACGGCTGTGCACAGGGGAGAGCAAGGAACAGCTCTGCCCCATGTCTGAGAGTCTCTGGACCAGCATACCTAAGGCGGATTGAGGAAGAAACTGCTGCAGGGTGGGTGTCGATGATCCGGGCTGTGATGGGCTGGTCTGCTGGGTGGAGTTCTGAGGAGAGGAAAGTCCGAATGTGGAAAATGGCGGCGCCCGTGGAGTGAGGGGGGGTGGTCTGGCTTGTTGTGAGGCTCTGCCGAGGTTGTGGGCCAGGGCTAGAATCCGCCATGCCTCCCGACTGCCTCATGAATGGCTGGGCACAGGGAGAGCAAGGAACAGCTCTGCCCCATGTCTGAGAGTCTCTGGACCAGCATACCTGGGCCGGATATGCCAGATATCAGTAACAATTATAGACCTCATTCCCATGACCTGATGGAATGGTTTGAGGCTCTTTATGTTCCTGGAGCAAGAGGTGCCCTTGGGCTCTACTTGCATGAGACAGGTCATATGGAGATGTTACTGGTGCCCGCTCAAGCAAATCGATAATGAATGGGAAGGCAGTGACAGTGATAGCTTTGCTGTATGTGCTGTGAGAGGGATAATAAATTCTTTAGGCCTCAAGAAACTAGGGTAGAAGTTAGGGAAAGTAGGGTGGAATACTCTATCTTTATGTTATGGATAGAAGGGATTGAGTTGCCAGAGAGCATATATCAAGGTTTAATAGGTCTGGCAAAATATTAATTTATAAAGTTCAAATATTCTCCACCTAATTTGTCCCAAATAGAATATTGTTTGGAGGATTCTATATTCTTGTCAATAAAGTAGGGGAAAATACTGTCTCAGAGGTTGCTATGAGGTTTGAATAGGGTCATGTATATACATAAAATACACAGTAAAGAGTCTGGTATGAAATTAGTTCTCTGTGATTATGGTGGAAGTGTTGATGATGAAGGTAATCATTCAGTTTCTGGTGTTTCCATTTCTGACATTGACTCAGCTATCTACTATCCACCCATCCATCTCTCTTTTTCAGAATTTCCTCATGTATTGAGTGAACAAGGTCGGAAGATGCCCCTTTGTAAGCCTCTCTCCATCCCATCATCTTCTTTCCTTCCCTCTACCCTGCTTAGACTGTGGGGGCAGAGCTGTTCCTTGCTCTCCCTGCTTAGACTGTGATCCACTTTCATTTGGATATCTGGAACAGTTTCTGCCACAATGTCCCTATCCTAGCCAAAGCTGAGAAGAACAAGGGAAGCAAGTTCCATTTCCTCTCACGGTAGTGATTTATTTTTTTTTTTTTTATTTTTTTTTTTTTTTGCTTTTTTTTGGGTCACACTCGGCAATGCTCAGGGGTTTCTCCTGGCTCTTTGCTCAGGAATTACTCCTGGCGGTGCTCGAGGGACCATATGGGATGCCGGGGATCGAACCCAGACCGGCACAGGCCGGCCCTCGTGCAAGGCAACGCCCCTACCCGCTGGGCTATTGCTCCAGCCCCTCACGGTAGTGATTTAAAGCGAGTATCTCAACAGTCTGATCAGGATTCATCCCCTCCTAGCTGTGTGACTTTGGGTAAGGGACTTACTCTGAATATATGTAAAACTATGTGATGCTGCTTACCTTATGAACTGTATCACTGTATTCCTGTTCATCATCAATTTGCTCGAGAGGGCACCAGTAACATCTCCATATGTCTCATGCTAGTAGAGCCCAAGGGCATCTGCTTGCTCCAGGAACATAAAGAGCCTCAAACCATTCCATCAAATCATGGGAATGAGGTCTAAAATTGTTACTGGTATTTGGCATATCAAATACGACACGGGTAGCTTGCCAGGCTCTGCCGTGCAGGTAGCATACTCTTTTATTCATCTCTAACTCCAGCATTTATTGATGAACCGCACACGAGCAGGGCTGTGATAGTCTGGTCTGCTGGGTGGAGTTCTGACGGAGAGGGAAGTCCGGCTGTTGAAAATGGAGACCCTCATGGAGTGGGGGGTCGTCTGGCTTATTGCGGAGGCTCTGCTGGGGTGGCGGGCCAGGGCGAGAAACCGCCATCCCTCCTGGGTGCCTCATGAGCGGCTGGGCACAGGGACAGCCAGTAGCAGCTCTGCCCCCATGTCTGTGGGTCTTTACCTTATGAACTACTGAAGAATTTAATGAGATTGTGTTTCTGAATTGGCTTTCTCCAACTGACCAAGAGCACATGCCTAGTGTTAGCTGCTCTGCTCATTCCCTGAGCTAGGTCTTTTGCTAAGACCCAACTATTAACTCACAGATGGTTAATACTTAGGTCCCATTATCTGAGAATTCACTCTCAGATGGGGGACATGGACATCTGTAAGAAGAGCTGTAAGTTAAAGTCCATAGGTGGCCATGGCCACTCTAGAGAAAGCTTCCTAGAGAAGTCAGCACTGAGAGATGATGGACAGGATGGTTACGAGGCGATGGAGAATAGGAATTGTGTACATGAACACTTACACCCATTCCAAACAACCCTGATCCTTAGTTTCCCAGTCCAGGTTCCTTGGGAATCTTCAGCGAGGGTGTAGTCAGAAGTTAGGAGGATTGGGCAATGCGCCTGAAGATTCTTATATGGATAGAGATTTTAAAGCCAGCATTCCCACCCTCCACTTTTTTTTATTTGAGAAACTATTTTAAGGAGACACTGTGTTTATTGCTTTTTACCATACTTTATGGGATTGAATTTAACTGTGAGAAAGGCAATAATAACAAAAGCTGACAAATTATTGAAGATCTACTATGTAGCCAAGATACAACTAAATGTTTTTCATGTATTATCTTATTTGATTCTTACACAATCTCATGGGGTTTATATAATTGCAGTTTCCCCTTAGAGCAAATGAAACAGAGGCAGGGAGAGGTTGCACAGCTCAAGACCACTAGCTAAAATTCGCATCTATCTGAGTCTCAAGTCTTAGTTCTTCGCCAGCATATTAGGTCTCCTGGGACTGGGAGAGCCTATGTGCAAAATTGGGAAGCCCGAGGGTCAGGGCAGTGGCATTCACTCTGGAATGGAGTTGAAGAGTTGAATGAATGCTACCAGGAAGGTACTTGAGAACGGACCCCAGGAAAGTAAGAGAGTGACTGGTGGGGAGGGTCATCCTTCCATGAATAGAACCAGGATGTCCTTTAAGCCTCATCTGAGCCAACTGTTTCTTGTCCACATTGGAGCAACTCCTGCCAGTGAGCCATCTCCCTAGAAAAGTTTTCGTAGTCCCAACCATATTTGCAGTGTACATCCCTGTGGCCTGCAGTGGTGTCCTCATTTTAATTAGGTAGAAATTAATAAATCTGAGCAGAGACATCATACACTGGGCTGAAGCTGACATTGTCACCCCTTTCTATTTTGTTAGACAATATAACCCCACTGCAGTCTGCAGTGTAGATGAGGAAAAACAAACACATGTATATTAATGACTTTTAAAAAGATTTCTGTTTATCCAAGCGTGTCTTTCTTTTAATTCAGCATATCTTCAGATCAATAGTTAGTCCCCATACATTTTAATAACTGAAATTTTCACTTCTGATGGCTTTTTAATAATTTTGTATTGATGTTTGACAAGTCTAAGAACTTATTCAGTTTCTAAAGGGAGAAAAAAATCATGGATAATTTCTTCTTGGGCTATGGTGTACCAAATCTAAAAACAGTAGAGGTGAGTATTGAGAGGGGTCCTTCAGAAGCTGTTGAGTCTCTTGGTCCGATTATATTTTGTGTGGTTCTAACCTCAGGCTTGAAATGTGTTGGAGTTGGAATAGGGACTAACTTCCTAATTTTTTAAAAAATGTTTTATAATCTGTAGCAAGTTTGCTCAGAAAGGAGATGGGGAATGCATAGAGATTTTTACATGAAGAAACTAGAAAAGTATCTTCAAGAAATGTTGTGGGTTACATCAAAACTTCTAACTTGTAACTCCCACTTACTTTATTTTTTATTTTTTTTAACATTTCTTTTTTATTGAGATTAACCTGTTGATAAGAGCACAGAATCAGATCAGATGAATACAGTAACTTGAGTATTTCAAATGTTTTCATATTAACATTTTCTTTTTTTTTAAGTATTTTATTATACCACCGTGAGATATACAAATAAAAAGATATACAATTAAAAAGTTCATGTTTGGGTTTTGGTCATACAGTGTTCCAGCACCCGTCCCTCCACCAGTGCCCATCTCCCACCACCAACATCCCCGGTTCCCTCCCCCCTTCCCCAGCCCACCTCCATGGCAGGTTCTTTATTTCTTTCCCTTTCTCTCTCTTTCTCTTTTCCTTCCCTCCAGACTATGGATTACAGAACATACATTAAAAGGTTGTCATGTGTATCCCCCTGCCTCTATTTAATGCTCAGTTCCAGGTTGGCACTAGTACCCTCGACAATTATTAGCACACTGTTCCATTTTCTGTCTTACCTAACCTCTGACTCCCCACACGTTTGGGATAATTTCCACCTTTGACAAGACCTCCTGATATATGTTTCACTTGACCTTGGATATTGGTATCATAATATGTACATATATATTTATGCCATGCAAATAAATGCAGTCATTCTGTATCTGTCTCTCTTCTTCTGGCTAATTTCGCTCAACATAATCTTCTCCATGTCCATCCATTTATAGGCAAATTTTATAACTTCATTTTTCTTAACAGCTGCATAGTATTCCATTGTGTAGATGTACCAGAGCTTCTTTATCCAGTCATCGATTTTCGGGCACTCTGGTTGCTTCCAGATTCTGGCTATTGTGAATAATGCTGCTATGAACATAAAGGTAGGGATGGTGTTTCTGCTGCGTATTTTTGGTTTCCCAGAGTAGATTCCCAGGAGTGGTATGGCTGGGTCAAATAACAAGTGCTGGCGTGGATGTGGGGAAAAGGGGACACTCATCCATTGTTGGTGGGAATGCCGCTGGTACAGCCTTTCTGGAAAACAATATGGACTTTCCTCCAAAGACTAGAAATTGAACTCCCACTTACTTTAGGAAAGGCCATGGTGAAAGGGATTTAATATCCACAGATATTCTTTTTTTTTTTTTTTACAATTAAAAAGTTCATGTTTGGGTTTTGGTCATACAGTGTTTCAGCACCCGTCCCTCCACCAGTGCCCATCTCCCACCACCAACATCCCCGGTTCCCTCCCCCCTTCCCCAGCCCTGCTCCATGGCAGGTTCTTTATTTCTTTCCCTTTTCTCTCTCTTTCTCTTTTCCTTCCCTTCCAGACTATGGATTACAGAACATACATTAAAAGGTTGTCATGTGTATCCTTTTGCCTCTATTTAATGCTCAGTTCTAGGTTGGCATTAGTACCCTCGACTATTATTAGCACCCTGTTCCATTTTCTGTCTTACCTAAACTCTGACTCCCACACGTTTGTGATAATCTCCACCTTTGACAAGACCTCCTGATATATGTTTCACTTGACCTTGGATATTGGTATCATAATATGTACATATATATTTATGCCATGCAAATAAATGCAGTCATTCTGTATCTGTCTCTCTCCTTCTGGCTAATTTCGCTCAACTTGATCTTCTCCATGTCCATCCATTTATAGGCAAATTTTATAACTTCATTTTTCCTAACAGCTGCATAGTATTCCATTGTGTAGATGTACCAAAAGCTTCTTTATTCAGTCATCGATTTTTCGGGCACTCTGGTTGCTTCCAGATTCTGGCTATTGTGAATAATGCTGCTATGAACATAAAAGTAGGAATGGTGTTTCCGCTGCGTATTTTTTGGTTTTTACAATTAAAAAAGTTCATGTTTGGGGTTTTGGTCATACAGTGTTTCAGCACCCGTCCCTCCACCAGTGCCCATCTCCCACCAACAACATCCCCGGTTCCCTCCCCCTTCCCCAGCCCTGCTCCATGGCAGGTTCTTTATTTCTTTCCATTTCTCTCTCTTTCTCTTTTCCTTCCCTTCCAGACTATGGATTACTGAACATACATTAAAAGGTTGTCATGTGAATCCTTTTGCCTCTATTTAATGCTCAGTTCTAGGTTGGCATTAGTACCCTCGACTATTATTAGCACCCTGTTCCATTTTCTGTCTTTCCTAAACTCTGACTCCCACACGTTTGTGATAATTTCCACCTTTGACAAGACCTCCTGATATATGTTTCACTTGACCTTGGATATTGGTATCATAATATGTACATATATATTTATGCCATGCAAATAAATGCAGTCATTCTGTATCTGTCTCTCTCCTTCTGGCTAATTTCGCTCAACATAATCTTCTCCATGTCCATCCATTTATAGGCAAATTTTATAACTTCATTTTTCCTAACACCTGCATAGTATTCCATTGTGTAGATGTACCAAAGCTTCTTTATCCAGTCATCGATTTTCGGGCACTCTGGTTGCTTCCAGATTCTGGCTATTGTAAATAACGCTGCTATGAACATAAAAAGTAGGAATGGTGTTTCCGCTGCGTATTTTTGGTTTCCCAGAGTAGATTCCCAGGAATGGTATGGCTGGGTCAAATGGGAGTTCAATTTCTAGTCTTTGGAGGAAAGTCCATATTGTTTTCCAGAAAGGCTGTACCAGCCGGGCATTCCCACCAACAATGGATGAGTGTCCCCTTTTCCCCACATCCACGCCAGCACTTGTTGTTCTTGCTCTTTTGAATATGTGCCAGTCTCTGTGGTGTAAAGTGGTATCTCATTGTTGTTTTGATTTGCATCTCTCTGATGATTAGTGATGATGAGCATTTTTTCATATGTTTTTTTGGCCATTCAAATTTCTTTCTTGCTGAAGTTTCTGTTCATTTCTTCTCCCCCATTTTTTTGATGGGGTTGTTTTGTTTTCTTCTTGTAAAAGTTCTACCAGTGCCTGATATATCCTGGATATTAACCCCTTATCAGATGGGTATTGGGTGAATATTCTTTCCCATTCTGTAGACTGCTTTTTGTATCTTAGTCACTGTTTCTTTCTTTTTTTTTTTTTTTTTATTTTTACAATTACAAAGATATACAATTAAAAAGTTCATATTTGGGTTTTGGTCGTACAGTGTAGCAGCACCCATCCCGCCACCAGTGCCCATCTCCCACCACCAACGCCCCCGGTTCCCTCCCCCTCCCCCAGCCCTCCTCCATGGCAGGTTCTTTATTTCTTTCCATTTCTCTATCTTTCTCTTTTCCTTCCCTCTCCAGACTATGGATTACAAAACATACATTAAAGGGTTGTCATGTGTATCCTTTTGCCTCTATTTAATGCTCAGTTCTAGGTTGGCATTAGTACCCTCACAATTGTTAGCACACTATTCCATTTTCTGTCTTACCTAGCCTCTGACTCCCACACGTTTGTGATAATTTCCACCTTTGACAGAACCTCCTGATGTATGTTTCACTTGACCTTGGATATTGGTATCATAATATGTACCTATATATTTATGTTATGCAGATAAATGCAGTCATTCTGTAACTGTCTCTCTCCTTCTGGCTAATTTCGCTCAACATAATCTTCTCCATGTCCATCCATTTGTAGGCAAATTTTATAACTTCATTTTTCCTAACAGCTGCATAGTATTCCATTGTGTAGATGTACCAAAGCTTTTTTATCCAGTCATCTATTTTCGGGCACTCGGGTTGCTTCCAGATTCTGGCTATTGTGAATAATGCTGCTATGAACATAAAAGTAGGGATGGTGTTTCCGCTGCGTATTTTTTGGTTTCCCAGAGTAGATTCCCAGGAGTGGTATGGCTGGGTCAAATGGGAGTTCAATTTCTAGTCTTTGGAGGAAAGTCCATATTGTTTTCCAGAAAGGCTGTACCAGCCGGCATTCCCACCAACAATGGATGAGTGTCCCCTTTTCCCCACATCCACGCCAGCACTTGTTGTTCTTGCTCTTTTGAATATGTGCCAGTCTCTGTGGTGTAAAGTGGTATCTCATTGTTGTTTTTGATTTGCATCTCTCTGATGATTAGTGATGATGAGCATTTTTTCATATGTTTTTTGGCCATTCAAATTTCTTTCTTGCTGAAGTTTCTGTTCATTTCTTCTCCCCATTTTTTTGATGGGGTTGTTTGTTTTCTTCTTGTAAAGTTCTACCAGTGCCTGATATATCCTGGATATTAACCCCTTATCAGATGGGTATTGGGTGAATATTCTTTCCCATTCTGTAGACTGCTTTTGTATCTTAGTCACTGTTTCTTTCGAGGTGCAGAAGCTTTTTTAGTTTCATGTAGTCCCATATGTTTATCTTTTCTTCTAGTTGCTTTGTTAGTGATGTTTCACCTTTGAAGATGCCTTTAGCTTCAATGTCATGGAGGGGTTTTTCCTATATTTTCTTCAATGTACTTTATGGATTCAAGTCTGATATTGAGATCTTTAATCCATTTTGATCTGATTTTTGTGCATGGTGTTAGACACAGGTCCAAATTCATTTTTTACATGTTGCTGCCCAGTTTTCCCAACACCACTTGTTGAAGAGGCTTTCCTTACTCCATTTTAGACTCATTGCACCTTTATCAAAGATTAAATGATCAAAGAGGTGAGAGGGGGCAACCTTGTCTTGTCCCTGATCTCAGGGGGAAGGCTTTCAACTTTTCCCCCATTTAGAATGATGCTTGCTGTGGGCTTTTTGGTAGATGGCTGTAACTATCTTGAGGAAAGTCCCTTCAATTCCCATTTTCTGGAGCGTTTTAATCATGAACGGGTGCTGGATCTTGTCAAATGCTTTTTCTGCGTCTATTGAAAGGATCATATGGTTTTTTTATTTTTCTTTTATTGATATGATGTATTATGTTGATTGACTTGCGAATGTTGAACCATCCTTGCATTCCCGGGATGAATCCAACTTGGTCATGATGTATAATCTTCTTGATGAGTCTTTGGATTCTGTTTGCTAGTATTTTGTTGAAGATCTTAGCATCCGTGTTCATCAGGGATATTGGTCTGTAGTTTTCTTTCTTTGTGTTGTCTCTCCCTGCTTTGGGTATCAGGGTGATATGTGCCTCGTAGAAGCTGTTTGGGAGTGTTTCTGTTTCTTCTATTTCCTGGAAGAGCTTGAAAAGGACTGGCAGTAGGTCCTCCTTAAAGGTTTGGTAGAGTTCACTAGGAAATCCGTCTGGACCTGGGCTTTTGTGTTTGGGCAGACTTTTTAATTACTCTTTCTATTTCCTCGATGGTGATGGGTTTATTCAGGTATTGGAGGTCTTCTTGTTTCAGCCGTGGGAGGTTATAGGACTTCAGGAATTGATCCATTTCTTCTAGATTCTCATGTTTCACGGCATACAGGCTCTCAAAGTAATCTCTGATGATCTTTTTGGATTTCTGTGGTTTCTGTTGTGATGTCACCCTTTTTATTTCTGATTCTGTTTATTTGGGTTTTCTCTTTCCCTGTCCTTACAAGTCTTGCCAATGGTTTGTCAATCTTGTTTATTTTTTCAAAAAACCAGCTCTTGGTTTCATTAATCTTTTGGATTGTTTTTTTGGTTTCCAACTCATTGATTTCCTCTCTAAGTTTTATTATTTCCTTTTTTCTGCCTGGGTTGGGCTCCTTCTGTTGGTCTTTTTCTAATGTCTTCAGCTGTGTAGTCAGGTTATTTATGTGGGCCCTTTCTTGTTTCCTGATGAATGCTTGCAGGGCTATAAACTTCCCTCTTAACACGGCTTTTGCCGTGTCCCACAAGTTCTTATAATTGGTATCTTCATTTTCATTTATTTCCAGAAATCTTTGGATTTCCTGTTTGATTTCTTCTATGACCCATTTGTTGTTCAGCAGTGAGCTGTTCAGTTTCCAGGTGTTTGGTTTGACTCCCTGTTTTTGTGCACGGTTAACTTCCATTTTCAGTGCATCATGGTCTGAAAAGATAGTTGACACAATTTCTATCTTTTTAATTTTATTGAGGTATGCTTTGTGGCTCAGCATGTGGTCTATCTTGGAGAATGTTCCATGTGCACTAGAGAAAAAATGTGTATTCAGCTTTTTTTGGCATGAAAAACCCTGTATATATCCACTAGCTCTCTTTCTTCCATTTCTTCCTTCAGGTCCAATGTTTCCTTGGTGAGTTTCAGTCTTGTTGATCTATCCATCGTTGATAGAGCAGTGTTGAAGTCTCCAACTATTATTGTGCTACTGTCAATGTCTTCTTTGAGGTCTCTTAGCAGTTGTTTTATGTATTTTGCTGACCCCTCATTGGGTGCATATATGTTTAGTAGTTTCTTCCTGGTGTACATACCCCTTAATTAATAAGAAGTGGCCTTCGTTGTCCCTTCTAACCTTTTTAAGCCTGAAGTCTATATTATCTGATACTAATATGGCCACACCAGCCTTTTTTGGAGGAGTTGTTTGCATGGAGAATGGTCTTCCAACCTTTGACTCTGAGTCTGTGTTTGTTCTGCTTATTCAGATGCGTTTCTTGTAGACAGCAGAATGTTGGGTTCAATTTTTTAATCCATTTTGTCACTCTGTGTCTCTTAATTGGTGCATTTAGACCATTGACATTGAGAGAGATTATTGTCATTGGATTTTGTGCCATCTTTCTTTTTTGTGTTTGTTGTGCTTATGGGTTTGGTCGCATTAGAGTAGACCCTTCAGTCCTTCTTTTAAAGTTGGTTTTGAGTCCATGAAGTTCCTGAGTTGTTGCTTATCCATGAAGTTGTGTATCTTTCCTTCATATCTGAATGTGAGCCTGGCCGGATAAAGAATTCTCGGTGAAGCCTGCAGTTCATTGAGCCTTTTCGCAATATCCCACCATTGTTTTCGGGCTCGGAGTGTTTCATCAGAGAAGTCTGCTGTAAATCTTAGAGATGTTCCTTTGTATGTGATTTCCTTCTTTGATCTTGCTGCTTTCAGTATTCTATCCCTATCTATAGTTTTTGTCATTTTTATTAAGATGTGTCTTGGAGTATTCTTGTTGGGGTTTCTTTTAGCTGGTATTCTACGGGCCTCTTGGATCTTGAGGCAAGCATTCTTTAGTTCCGGGAACTTTTCAGCAATTATGGCTTTGACAGTTTCTTCTTCATCAGGGTTTTCTTCTTGCCCTTCTGGGACCACAATGATCCGTATGTTGTTTCTTCTGGCTTCATCCCGATTATCTCTTGTTGTCTGTTCGGTAATTGTGAGCCCTTTTTTCTATCTTCTGGTGTTGTGTACAGAATCTTTGGAACTTCGTCTTGAGATCACTAATTCTTTCTTCAGTAGCTATTATTCTGCTATGATGGCCTTCCACTGTGTTTTTTATTTCATTTACCTCATTTTTAATACCTGTCATTTCCCTTTGCATTTTCCTCACTTCTGCTATCATGTCCTCTTGTATTTTATTGATTTTGCATTCCATTGCTTCTTTGAATTCCTTTTGAATCCTTAACAGTTCTTTCCGAAATTCTTTTTCAGATAGGTTATGCAACTCATTGGTATTGCTTGACTCATCTGGACCAGTGACTTCACTCACAGAGCTTGATGGAATTTTGCGTTGCTTTACCATTATGACTATTGTAGGTTGCAACTGTGAGTTCTTGGGTGACTAGATAGTACAGTTAGTAGGTGTCTGGTCTGTTTGCAGAGTTTGGGTGGGTAGCAAGGATGTAGGAACCAAGGTTCACTGGTACCTCATGCAAGGTAGGTAGTGAGGAGGGTCGGCGCAGACGGCGCCAGCGTCCAGCGGTTTTGAGTTTTTGGGATGTTCCCAGAAGCTCAGGGCGCAGGGGTCGAGTCGGGCTGGAACCAAGGCACTTTGCCTTGGTTCCCGTTGATGGAGTTTCCGCTCTTCCCTGGGGCAGCTTGGGGTCCGCGGAGACGCAAGAATTACACACACACCTGTGGGGAGTGGAGGCGTTTCCCGGGAACTCAGGGCGCACGGGTCAGGGTCGGTCCGGGCTGGAACCAAGGCACTTTGCCTTGGTTCCCGTTGATGGAGTTTCCGCTCTTCCCTGGGGCAGCTTGGGGTCCGTGGAGACGTAAGAATTAC
>JAJIBD010005797.1:0-13384 GCA_021461705.1 Cryptotis parvus
CTCTCATATCACATTCACCCCAACCACCCATTCCAAGCCTGCCACCTTAACAGATATGTTTTAAAGCTCGATTGTTGACATTTGGATCTCTCTTTTTCAGAGTCACTGATTCTGTGGTGTGGACCACTCCTTTACATGGTCAAGATACTATGAATAATTTCCCTCCTTCTCTCTTCTTCCATCTTTCCTTCCTTCCTTCCCTCTTTTCTTCCTTCTTTCCTTCCTGTTGCAGGGCACCTAAAAGCCTCTGCATCTGCCCTGGATTGCCTCCTGCAGGTCACTTTGTAGATAGGGGGTAGTTTAAATGTGGCAGTTTTTCTGACCATGTATTCTGTACTGGCTGGTATAAATATTCTCTCATGCTACCACAATCATCATGGGACTAGCTAGATCTTACCAGCATATTTGCCTGGCCACGTTAGATCTCTAAGTAATTAGCCCAGAGAGAAATGCTGTTTGCCTCCAAGCAAACAAGCATGGCTCCCCTGATAACTTAAAGGCAACTAAAATACAAAACTACCGTGAAGTAGATGAAACTCTTGTGAAGAAGAAACATTTCTTCGTGGAGAAATATTTAACTGGAATTAGTATAGTCTTTTGGTACAGAGGCTTGCCATCTCAGAAACCCCCCTTCTCTACCCTATAAAGGCATTTCCAGGCAGATCTTGGCTCAAAACATTAGCATATAAAAGGGCCTAGGTGAGGTGCTGGGAGAAATTACCTGAGGGCATTTGACCCTTCCTGCTTCCCATAATAGTGGGAGGTCTGAGTTGTAGGGTTATTAACTAGGCTGCTTCCTCTCTTTCTCTCTCTCTTTTTGGGCTCTCTTTTTGGGGCTTGCACTCTTCTTGGGAGTCTTGTATTTGTCTCCTTTTTACAGGGCCTTGACATGTGGTGTCTGCCATCTTGGCATACGTGTTTGGGGTTCTAGCAGGGAATCCTAAGCACAAGGTTTTTTCTTATTGCTAATTTGTATGCCTAAACCTGTAAAAAGTAAAGCATTTTAAAACCTTGCCGGACTCCTGAGTTTTCATCCATTCCCTGCCAACTTCGGAGGTAGAAAGGAACTTGCTTCCTGGCACTGTTGGGGACCCCAGCGGAGTCTCTGACATCTTCCATTCTTTTTTTTAATTCTTGTGTGTGTGTGTGTGTGTGTGTGTGTGTGTGCGTGTGTGTGTGTGTTGTTGTTTTTTTTGTTAGGGTTTGTACCCAGGGCTCCAACATGAAAAGTTTATATATGCTCCAGCCCTTTAAGCTAAATCCCAATTCCCCTAATGGCTCTCAATTCATATTATTATATTCCTTTTCAAGAAGATTGCATAGATTTGTGTTGCAATGTATAGAGGTGATTTGTGTTTCAATGTATAGAGGCACCATGCTCATGGTATCTTCTCCATCACAGTTTTTTTTTTATTTTGCATTTTAATTATTGTGCTGTGATTAGTAGCAGCTATAAATATTTTAAAGTTCTTAATCGACTAAACATTGATTTATAAAACTGAAAATTTTTATAAATTGTAAGGGTATAGTACTCACACAAATCACCCACCACCAATGTGTTAATATCAATCAACAAAAGGCCATTGCTCAATTTCAAACTTCCCTCCTCCCACCGCCTTTAGTAACCTCAGCTCTATAGCTACAGTTTTCCTATAATAGTTCTATCTGCTTAATAAAACATTATTTATATGTTTTTGTTATGTTTATAGTACCTTAGAGAAGTACTAAATATGCCTCATAACTTAATGCAGTCTTCATGTTTTATTGTTAGCTCTCTATATAATTATATATAACATAACAATAATGAACAATAATTAGGACAAAATTTTAGCATACTAATAGCATTAGGACAATCGGTTCTTTATTTTCTGTTTGTTCTTAGGTTTTGGAGGCCCATGCCTGATGGTATTCAGGGCTAACTACTGTCTCTGCTCTCAGGGATCACACCTGGTTGGGCTCAGGAAATTATATGGGATACCTGGGGTGTGAACACATGCCTTAAACATGTAAGGCAAGTACCCTACCCAGAGTACTATCACTCCAGTGATAAAAAAGGATTTTTTGTTTGGTTTCTTGGTTTGGGGTGGTTCTTTATTTTCTCTGGGGCTAAGATCAAATCCAAGGTGTCACATGTGTGACACGTGTGCTACCTCCGAGACACTACCTTCAATCTCTGCTCCCTTATTCTAAGTTATCATCCTTATTTATCTTGTCAGGATTCTACAAGACTAAATTCTGGATTGTGTGCTATTCCTTTAGTACTGACTTATGCAATCATTCAAAATGGTTCCTGTAATTGTACTCAGTTTTTAAAAACAAGAAAAAGGAGTATAAGGAACTATATCATACACTATATGTTAACATAACAAATTACTACTCTTAGAGATTCTATTTTTTAAAATATGGGGCAAGAATCTAGATAGATATTACAGTGGGTAAGATACTTGCCTTGAACACTGCTGAGCCATGTTTAATCGCTGGCACCCTTTCACCACATATGGTATCCCCAAACCTCACCAGCAGTATTCCCTGAGTACAGAGCCAGTAGTAGACCTGAGCACCCCTTAGTGTGACTCAAAACCAAAAATTAATTAATTAGTTATTGGGGCAGAGAGGTAGTATAAGGTTTATGGCACTTGCCTTGCAAACATCCAACTTGGGTTCATTCCCTGAAACCACATGTGCCCTCACTCACTCCAGGAGTGATCCATGGAAGCAGAAACATGAAGAAGCTTTAAGCACTGGTAGGTGTGGTCCAAAAAATAAAACAAAGAAAAATCTTGGTATATAAAACTACAATTAACCAAATAAATTATAGCTAATAGTCAGTATACTCTCAAAACATAGGTCACAGAAAAGCTGTGGAATTAAAAATTATTTTTATGTTTTCATTCACAAATATTACTTGCCATGTCTAGGTACTGATCTATATCCATAGAAAATATCACAATTAAATGACAAAATGGGAAAACTTCGGATTATAGAAAACCTGAGTTTATATTCTGGCCTTGCCAGTTTGGAATGTCTTAAACTTGTTAATGCACATGACCTTTCTTATCTGTAAAATACTGTGGCTTATCATTACTATTATTATTATTATTTATAGTAACCAATGTAAGTAAGTCGACACTGAACCAAAAATCAAAAGGCTAATTTTCCTGCTATACTTGCTATGATAGACAGAAATGTAATGGAATAAAAAGGAAGATCCTGTTTTACCAAAATGCTTTTGTAGTTTACATACTAAAAACTAATACCAAAGGTTTAGTAAAGACAGAAGCTATTAATGTGGTGGAATGTGTACCATTCTTCACTTTTCAAATTATCAACCCAAATAACATACGACCTCCACAATTTGAAAAAAAATTAAGGAGAAAAATAAGTGTGAAACAGCATAAAAGCTCAAAGAAATGGCTTATGGTAATGTCTGATATGTATGAACCAATGTGTTAAATTTCCTGCACTAACCTATTTTATGAATTTTACATCATGTCATTTACTGCTGCTGGGAGGCTTTGACTGTCAAATCACCCCTAAATACATGTGTTGATGGGGGGCAAGAAGAGAGTTCAAAGATCTGGAGGCATACAGGAGGCCTACATTCTGTCTCCAGCACCACAATGTCCCCGGGCACTGCTAGCAGTGATTCCCTAGTACTACACCAGAAGTTGCCCCTGAGCAGGGTCAGGTGTAGCCCTGAGACCAAAATAAATACACTGTGCTGTTTTAATATATGATAATTGGAATGTTTGACAATTCTATACATTATAACACTGTGATAATTAGAATTTTTGACAATTCTATGCACCAGTTCCTAGGTCTTCTTTCTTAAGTTAGAGCAAACTTCTTACATTTGGTCAATCACCAAGCTTCTACACTACTTGTGGAGAGTTGGACTTTAGCTGTATATCAAAGAAATTACTCTCCTGGAGCTCAAAGAAAGATAAGAATGGTGTCAACATATTTTTGGGAATTTGTTTTATTTCATATCACTTGTCTTGCTTTGGTTTTTTTTTTTTAATTTAAATGCTAAAACAGAAGTTTTTTTTTTCCTTTCACCCAAATCATGTCATCCAGGAAGTCAAATTAACTTACCTGGTTTCACAGACTCCATGAGAATGGAAGCGTTCAAAGATGCCCCCTAGCTGAAGCAATCACAAAATTCTGTGATCACACTGAAAATGGATTCCTATACTGTTGCAGTACACTGCTGCCCAGAGCCTCTGCATCTTGCCTGGAGTTATCTCCTGCAGGCTGTTTTGTAGATAGGGGCAGAAAACAGTTTGAATCTGTGACTCTATGTGGCAGCATATCTTACCATGCATTCTATGTTAGCTGGTATAAATATTTTCTCTCATGCTACCACAATCATCGTGGGACTAGACAGATCTTACCAGTATTTTTTACCAGGCTACATTGGATCTCTAAGTATAATTAGATCAGAGAGAAATGCTGTTTGCCTCCAGGCAAGCAAGCAAGCATGGCTATCTAATAAGTCTAAAGGCTAATATCAAAAACAACTGTGAAATAAAGACAAGAATCTTGTGAAGGCTTGGAGAAATATATACCTGGCTGTAGAATATCCTTTGTGGAAATATACCTGCCCTTCCCCCACTCTGCATAGGTCCTGCAGGGAAACTGCAAGGACAGACCTTGGTTGGTGCAATATTAACATTATGGTGGGACTAGGTGAGGTCCTGGCAGCTGCATACCTGAGGGGATTGACCCTAACTGCTTTCCATTGATGTGGGCCAGTGAGGGCTGAAAAATTATAAAAACTCTAGCCTGCTCTTTTCTGCACCTTTTCTCCCCTCTTCCTCTTTGGTCTCTGCCTCTGCTCTCCTCCCTCTCCATTCTCTTTCCTGATGGGCCTTACCATGTGGTAGTGGCCATCTTGGCCTAGGATTCTAAACTTACATGTGGCCAGTTCCCAGCTAGGAACAGAAAGTCTGGGGTTTTCCTATTGTTCTGGATTCTGGAGCCACCAGAATCCAGTATTGGGAGTTGGGAGAGCATCTGATGCCAGGCATAAATCTCTGGGGCTCTCACTTGCAAGCATGACCTCCTAGGTCCTTAAACTTTTCTCTTAACTCCTATGTGTCACAACATAAAAATTTTTAAATAGTATCCATATCTAGGAAAGAATGTATTCATTCTAACAATATTGATTCTCCCTTAGCTCTTTATAATTTATCTTTAAAACTTTTTTTTATTATACCACCATGAGCTATACAATTACAAATATGTTTGGGTTTCAGTCATACAGTGTTCCAGCACCAATCCCTCCACCAGTGCCCATGTCCCACCACCAATGCCCCCTGATTCCCTCCCTCCTCCTCTGGCCTGCCTCTATGGCAGGCACTTTGCCCTCTTCTCTCTCTCTTTCTCTCTCTCTCTTTCTCTCCTGGTACTAGGCTTGTATTATCATTTCCAACAATTATTAGCACATTGTTCCCTTCTCTGTCTTACCTAATCTCTGAGTCCCACACACTTGCAATGCATTCCACTCTCTGACCAGACCTCCTGATGAATGTTTTGCCTGACCTTGGATATGGGTATCATACTATTTTGTTTTTATATCCCGCAAATAAATGCAATCATTCTGTATCTGTCCCTTTCCCTCTGGCTAATTTCACTCCAGCATGATCCTTTCCATGTTTTTCTGACAGCTGCATAGTATTCCATTGTATGGATGTACCACAGTTTATTTATCCAGTCGTCTGTTCTTGGGCACTCTGGTTGTTTCCAGATTCTGGTTATTGTGAATAGTGCTGCTATGAACATAAATGTGCAGATGGTGTTTCTGCTGTGCGTTTTTGGCCTCCCAGGGTCTATTCCCAGGAGTGGTATTGCTGGGTCAAATGGGAGCTCAATTTCTACTTTTTGAACGAATATCCATATTGTTTTCCAAAAAGGCTATACCATTTGACATTCCCACCAACAATGAATGTTCCCACCAAAAATATCAGACATTCCCACTGACAGTGGACATTCCCGCCAACAATATCATACCTGTATACATAAAGTACATTGAAGAAAATATAGGAAAAATCCTCCACAACATTGAAGCTAACTGCATCTTCAAAGATGAAACACCACTAACAAAGCAGTTGGAAGCAAATATAAACATGGCACTACATGAAACTAAAAATCTTCTGCATCTCAAAAGAAACAGTGACAAAGATACAAAGACAGTCCACAGAGTGGGAGACGTATTCACCCAATACCCATTTGATAAGGAATTAATATCCAGGATATCAGTCACTGGTAGAACTTTACAAGAAGAAAACAGCCAACCCCATCAAAAAATGTGGAGAAGAAATGAGCAGAAACTTAGACAAAGAAGAAATTTGAATGGTCAAAAGACATATGATAAAATGCTCATCATCACTAACCATCAGGGAGATGCAAGTTAAAACAGCAATAAGGTATCATCTCACACCACAGAGACTGGCACATATCCAAAAGAGCAAGAACAACCAGTGCTGGCACGGATGCAGGGAGAAACGAACTCTCATCTTTAGCTCTTTAATTTGGAAAAGAGATTGAATTAATTTCTCAAAGAGCTGAAGTACAAGCTTTGCCTGTGGCAGTCAGGGTCTATCACTGGCACCTCATAGTTCCAGCAAGCACCTCAAGGGCAAACAAACCCCTGAGTACCAAGCAGGCATAGCTCCTGAGCACTACCAGATGTGACCCGAAAATAAAAACAAACAAAATAAGTGTTAAAGTACTCATAGCATCTAACCAAACAAAACAAATAGAAATATAGCTCAGGGGCAGAGCAATAGCACAATGGTTAAGGCATTTGCTTTGCATGAGGCCCTACCCAGTTTTGATCCTAGCACCCACATAGTCCTCCAAGCTTGCCAGGAATGATGCCTGAACAGAACATAGGGCCGGGGTAAGGCCAATAGAAAGACATAAAGTTTAATGCTGTGCTTCAACAATGGAGGAATTTTTTAAAAGCTCTTCAGTTGTTCTAGGAGCTTCCTCCATGATAATGGCTTTGACGCAACTTGAAACAATTGGGAGAGAGAATAGCACAATTTGGCCGACTGTCATGCTAGTTTTGTGTTATGTCATTATATTAGTGAGAGCAGGGAACTCTGGGGCCATCTCAGTGGAGCTTCTCTTGGAGGACTCCTTTGCCTCTCTGCACCTCACTTTCCCAATGATTTTTAAAAAATGAACCAAGATGAATTATTGAGATTATTCTCATCGCTAGCAGTTCGCATTTCCCTGACTTTGCTGGAGCCCTAAGATCTCGGCAAGATTTTTGGAACTGGAGCAATAGTACAGTGGATGAGGCACTTGCCCTGCATACATTAATATTGATGGCTCCTGACATGTGCTGTTCTCCCACACCCAATATTAAATTCACTAGTTCCTTTATTACCATTTACCAAGAAAAACAGAAACTATGCTATGCTTTCTGTTTCTGCTTTAATAAAAACAGAAAGCATTGGTGTGATTCTTGTGTTTCCGCGGACCCCAAGCTGCCCCAGGGAAGAGTGGAAACTCCATCAACAGGAACCAAGGCAAACTGCCTTGGTTTCCACCCCCGACTGACCCTTGACCCTTCGCTTCTGGGAAATGCCTCCACTCCCCCACAGGTGTGTGTGTGTAATTCTTGCGTCTCCAGCGGACCCCAAGCTGCCCCAGGGAAGAGCGGAAACTCCATCAACGGGAACCAAGGCAAACTGCCTTGGTTCCACCCCCGACCCGACCCTTGGGCCCTTCGCTTCAGGGAAACCTCCCCCCACAGGGTGTGTGTGTGATTCTTGCATCTCCGCGGACCCCAAGCTGCCCCAGGGAAGAGTGGAGACTCCATCAACGGGAACCAAGGCAAACTGCCTTGGTTTCACCCCGGACCGACCCTTGGGCCCTGCGCTTCTGGGAACATCCCAAAACTCAAAACTGCTCTCTCACTACCTACCTTGCATGAAGTACCAGTGAACCTTGGTTCCTACATCCTTGCCACCCACCCAAACTCTGCAAACAGACCAGACACCTACTAACTGTACTATCTAGTCACCCAAGAACTCACATTTCCAACCTACAATAGTCATAACGGTAAAGCAACGCAAAAATTCCATCAAGCTCTGTGAGTGAAGTCACTGGGCCAGATGAGTCTAGCAATACCAATATGCTGTATAACCTCTCTGAAAAAGAATTTCGGAAAGAACTGTTAAGGATTCAAAAGAAATTCAAAGAAGCAATGGAATGCAAAATCAATAAAATACAAGAGGACATGATAGAAGAAGTGATGAAAATGCAAAGGGAAATGACAGATATTAAAAATGAGGTAAATGAAATAAAAAACACAGTGGAAGGCCATCATAGCAGAATAATAGCTACTGAAGAAAGAATTAGTGATCTCGAGGATGAGTTCCAAAGATTCGCTACACAACACCAGAAGATAGAAAAAAGGCTCACAATTACCAAACAGACAACAAGAGATAATCGGGATGAAGCCAGAAGAAACAACATACGGATCATTGGGGTCCCAGATGGGCAAGAAGAAAACCCTGATGAAGAAGAAACTGTCAAAGCCATAATTGCTGAAAAGTTCCCGGAACTAAAGAATGCTTGCCTCAAGATCCAAGGGGCCCGTAGGATACCAGCTAAAAGAAACCCCAACAAGAATACTTCAAGACACATCTTAATAAAAATGACAAAAACTATAGATAGGGATAGAATACTGAAAGCAGCAAGATCAAAGAAGGAAATCACATACAAAGGAACATCTCTAAGATTTACAGCAGACTTCTCTGAAGAAATGCTCCGAGCCCAAAAACAATGGTGGGATATTGCAAAAAGGCTCAATGAACTGCAGGCTTCACCAAGAATTCTTTATCCGGCCAGGCTCACATTCAGATATGAAGGAAAGATACACAACTTCATGGATAAGCAACAACTCAGGAACTTCATGGACTCAAAACCAACTTTAAAAGGACTGAAGGGACTACTCTAATGCGACCAAACCCATAAGCACAACAAACACAAAAAGAAAGATGGCACAAAATCCGATGACAATAATCTCTCTCAATGTCAATGGTCTAAATGCACCAATTAAGAGACACAGAGTGACAAAATGGATTAAAAAAATTGAACCCAACATTCTGCTGTCTACAAGAAACACATCTGAATAATCAGAACAAACACAGATTCAGAGTCAAAGGTTGGAAGACCATTCTCCATGCAAACAACTACTCCAAAAAAGGCTGGTGTGGCCATATTAGTATCAGATAACATAGACTTCAGGCTGAAAAAGGTTAGAAGGGACAACGAAGGCCACTTCTTATTAATTAAGGGGGTATGTACACCAGGAAGAAATTACACTACTAAACATATATGCACCCAATGAGGGGTCAGCAAAATACATAAAACAACTGCTAAGAGACCTCAAAGAAGACATTAACAGTAGCACAATAATAGTTGGAGACTTCCACACTGCTCTATCAACGATGGATAGATCAACAAGACTGAAACTCACCAAGGAAATATTGGACCTGAAGGAAGAAATGGAAGAAAGAGAGCTAGTGGATATATACAGGGCTTTTCATGCCAAAAAAGCTGAATATACATTTTTCTCTAGTGCACATGGAACATTCTCCAAGATAGAACACATGCTGAGCCACAAAGCATACCTCAATAAAATAAAAAGATAGAAATTGTGTCAGCTATCTTTTCAGACCATGATGCACTGAAAATGGAAGTTAACCGTACACAGAAACAGGGAGTCAAACCAAACACCTGGAAACTGAACAGCTCACTCCTGAACAACAAATGGGTCATAGAAGAAATCAAACAGGAAATCCAAAGATTTCTGGAAACAAATGAAAATGAAGACACCAATTATAAGAACTTGTGGGACACGGCAAAAGCCGTGTTAAGAGGGAAGTTTATAGCTCTGCAAGCATTCATCAGGAAACAAGAAAGGGCCCACATAAATAACCTGACTACACAGCTGAAGACATTAGAAAAAGACCAACAAAAGGAGCCCAACCCAGGCAGAAAAAAAGGAAATAATAAAACTTAGAGAGGAAATCAATGAGTTAGAAACCAAAAAAAAACAATCCAAAAGATTAATGAAACCAAGAGCTGGTTTGTTGAAAAAATAAACAAGATTGACAAACCATTGGCAAGACCTGTAAGGACAGGGAAAGAGAAAACCCAAATAAACAGAATCAGAAATAAAAAGGGTGACATCACATCAGAAACCACAGAAATCCAAAAGATCATCAGAGATTACTTTGAGAGCCTGTATGCCATGAAACATGAGAATCTAGAAGAAATGGATCAATTCCTGAAGTCCTATAACCTCCCACGGCGGAAACAAGAAGACCTCCAATACCTGAATAAGCCTATCACCATCAAGGAAATAGAAACAGTAATTAAAAGTCTGCCCAAATACAAAAGCCCAGGTCCAGACGGATTCCCTAGTGAACTCTACCAAACCTTTAAGGAGGACCTACTGCCAATCCTTTTCAAGCTCTTCCAGGAAATAGAAAAAACAGAAACACTCCCAAACATCTTCTACGAGGCACATATCACCCTGATACCCAAAGCAGGGAGAGACAACACAAAGAAAAGAAAACTATAGACCAATATCCCTGATGAACACGGATGCTAAGATCTTCAACAAAATACTAGCAAACAGAATGCAAAGAATCATCAAGAAGATCATACATCATGACCAAGTAGGATTCATCCCGGGAATGCAAGGATGGTTCAACATTTGCAAGTCAATCAACATAATACATCAGATCAATAAAAGAAAAAATAAAAACCATATGACCCTTTCAATAGACGCAGAAAAAGCATTTGACAAGATCCAGCACCCGTTCATGATTAAAACACTCCAGAATATGGGAATTGAAGGGACTTTCCTCAAGATAGTTACAGCCATCTACCAAAAGCCCACAGCAAGCATCATTCTAAATGGGGAAAAGTTGAAAGCCTTCCCCCTGAGATCAGGGACAAGACAAGGTTGCCCACTCTCACCTCTTTTATTCAATATAGTACTGGAAGTACTTGCCATAGCAATCAGAGAAGAAAAGGACATCAAGGGCATCCAGATAGGCAAGGAAGAAGTCAAGCTATCATTATTTGCAGATGACATGATATTATACCTAGAGAACCCTAAACTCTCTACCAAAAAACTCCTAGAAACAGTAGACGCATATAGTAGACTGGCAGGATACAAAATCAACACCCAAAAGTCTGTGGCTTTCCTATATACAAATAACGAAAGAGAAGAAAGGGATATTAAGGAAACTATTCCATTCACAATTGTGCCACAGAAAATCAAATACCTAGGAATCAACTTACCCAAGTATGTAAAGGACCTGTACAAAGAAAACTACAAGACACTGCTCCAAGAGATAAAAGAGGACACAAGGAAATGGAAACACATTCCCTGTTCATGGATGGGGAGAATCAACATTGTCAAAATGGTAATACTCCCTAGAGCTCTGTACAGATTCAATGCAGTCCCTATGAGGATAACGATGACATTCTTCAAAGAAATTGACCAAACGCTCCTGAAATTTGTATGGAACAATAAACCCCCAAGGATAGCTAAAGCAATCCTCGGGAAAAAGAAGATGGGAGGCATCACCTTTCCCAACTTCAAACTGTACTACAAGGCAGTAGTAATTAAAACAGCATGGTATTGGAATAAAAACAGACCTGTGGACCTATGGAATAGAATAGAGTATCCTGACACCCAACCTCAAACACATGATCACTTAATCTTTGATAAAGGTGCAATGAGTCTAAAATGGAGTAAGGAAAGCCTCTTCAACAAGTGGTGTTGGGAAAACTGGGCAGCGACATGTAAAAAAATGAATTTGGACCTGTGTCTAACACCATGCACAAAAATCAGATCAAAATGGATTAAAGATCTCAATATCAGACTTGAATCCATAAAGTACATTGAAAAAAATATAGGAAAAACCCTCCACGACATTGAAGTTAAAGGCATCTTCAAAGGTGAAACATCACTAACAAAGCAACTAGAAGAAAGGATAAACATATGGGACTACATGAAACTAAAAAGCTTCTGCACCTCAAAAGAAACAGTGACTAAGATACAAAAGCAGTCCACAGAATGGGAAAGAATATTCACCCAATACCCATCTGATAAGGGGTTAATATCCAGGATATATCAGGCACTGGTAGAACTTTACAAGAAGAAAACAAACAACCCCATCAAAAAATGGGGAGAAGAAATGAACAGAAACTTCAGCAAGGAAGAAATTCGAATGGCCAAAAAACATATGAAAAAATGTTCATCATCACTAATCATCAGAGAGATGCAAATCAAAACAACAATGAGATACCACTTTACACCACAGAGACTGGCACATATTCAAAAGAGCAAGAACAACAAGTGCTGGCGTGGATGTGGGGAAAAGGGGACACTCATCCATTGTTGGTGGGAATGCCGGCTGGTACAGCCTTTCTGGAAAACAATATGGACTTTCCTCCAAAGACTAGAAATTGAACTCCCATTTGACCCAGCCATACCACTCCTGGGAATCTACTCTGGGAAACCAAAAATACGCAGCGGAAACACCATCCCTACTTTTATGTTCATAGCAGCATTATTCACAATAGCCAGAATCTGGAAGCAACCAGAGTGCCCGAAAATCGATGACTGGATAAAGAAGCTTTGGTACATCTACACAACTGGAATACTATGCAGCTGTTAGGAAAAATGAAGTCATAAAATTTGCCTATAAATGGATGGACATGGAGAAGATTATGTTGAGGCGAAATTAGCCAGGAGAGAGAGACAGATACAGAATGACTGCATTTGTTTGCATGGCATAAATACATATGTACATATTATGATAGCAATATCCAAGGTCAAGTGAAATATATATCAGGAGGTCTTGTCAAAGGTGGAAATTATCACAAACGTGTGGGAGTCAGAGGTTAGGTAAGACAGAAAATGGAACAGGGTGCTAATAATTGTCGAGGGTACTAATGCCAACC
Source organism: Cryptotis parvus (assembly GCA_021461705.1). Classification (NCBI taxonomy): domain Eukaryota; kingdom Metazoa; phylum Chordata; class Mammalia; order Eulipotyphla; family Soricidae; genus Cryptotis; species Cryptotis parvus. The sequence continues at coordinate 13,009 of JAJIBD010005797.1, forward strand.
TAGAACTGAGCATTAAATAGAGGCAAAAGGATACACATGACAACCTTTTAATGTATGTTCTGTAATCCGTAGTCTGGAAGGGAAGGAAAAGAGAAAGAGAGAGAAAGGGAAAGAAATAAAGAACCTGCCATGGAGGTGGGCTGGGGAGGGGGGAGGGAACCGGGGATGTTGGTGGTGGGAGATGGGCACTGGTGGGAGGGATGGGTGCTGGAACACTGTATGACCAAAACCCAAACATGAACTTTTTAATTGTATATCTTTTTATTTGTATATCTCACGGTGGTATAATAAAATACTTTAAAAAAAAAAACAAAAAACAGAAAGCATTAAGAAAATTCTCTCAAGCCATTTGCTTAAAAAATTGGACCTTTAAAAG